>MU857004.1:0-66415 GCA_033296705.1 Chaetomidium leptoderma | reverse complement strand
ACTGGTGCCCTCTCTGTCACCAGTCTGACCAGAGGGGGGTGTCCCCCCCTAGGTACTTTCACTTCAGTTCTATATCTCACCGGAGTTGCGGAATGTTACGACAGACTTTAGACGACGGACTCGGAGGACTGAAGAGTAGGTGTGGAGGTAGCTGACAAGAAGGGAGGGGTACACGCAACATGAAGTTTTCAATTAATCTTCAACCGGCTATGTACTTGCCCCGAGGCGTTCTGCTGTCCAGATAGCCACATCGCTAAGCTGTTTCATGGCTTGGCAGGTTCGACTCCCTGGGGGTAGTAGAAGACTTCAGTAGGGTCGAACTGTTTCTTGACCTGCTTTAGGCGAGGTAGATTCTGTCTGTAGTAGACGTTTTGCGCCTCGGTCCGGTTCAGGAGCGGATCCGCGTAGTTGATGTACATACCCCATTGCGTCGTGTCCAAGCCGTCGGTGAAGGTCTTGACCCAGCCATTTAGGAAATCGAAACCATCGGCCGGGTAAGTCCCGAATGCGGTGTCGTAAAACTCGTAAAGAAAGAGGTTGCGCTCGGGGTCGCGGTATGCGAAAGAAGTGGCGTTTGCTGGGACCTTTGTGATAGCTGAGTTTGCGCCCCCGAACATATCGATGATGATGTACCAAGAACGTCTGTTAGACCTGGCTTTCTTGACCCAGTAGTCGGCAACATTCTTCAGAACGTTGGCTGGGAGCGCTGAGGTAACCAAGCTCTTGGAGTAGAATGTCTCGCCCTAGTTGTCCATGTCAGCGGGCTATTAATACAGCATGGCCAGGTTCAGGACGTGCGAAATACCTGCTTATACGGGCGCGTGATATCGATTTCCTGGCTATAGGCGTAGTTCCCAAAGGCTTCCATCCAACCGAACTCCTTGACGTTCGAAAGTGTCGAGTTCAGCTTGTCAAGGAGAGGCTGCGCAGCGGTTTTGAGAGTAGATGAGTTGCCGTAGTACAATCCCTGCAGCTGGGTCTGGTACCCGTTGCCCAAGACTCGCATATTCAACTCCTCGGGCATGTCGGCCTTGAGCCAGTCCTGGAGGCGCCCCCAGCCCCCCACAATCGCAGAAGCGTCGTTCCAGGCTAGGTTTACCTCGAAGGTAGTGACTAGGGACGGCGCGGCAAAGGTCTTGAATCTGAAGGATGCCACGATGCCGAAGTTGGATCCGGAACCCCGAAGGGCCCAGAAGAGGTCCTGATTTTCTGTCTCGGAAGCGTTGACCACGGTAGCGTTGGCGAGCACCACGGTCGCGCCGGCTATCCAATCCAGGGCCAACCCGTGCGTGTGCGAACTGAAGCCAAAGCCGCCGTGTAGCGAATGGCCAGAAACACCCACACTATGGTAAAGGGACTGATGTTAGGAGCGAAGCGAGGCCAGGATAGGGATAGTTGGTTGTCGACGTACCCTGGGCAAGTCCCGTGGCTAAATGCCCTTTTCCCCTGCTTGTAAAGAAGCGTAGCGACGTGGCCGAGCCGTGCTCCTGGCTGGACTGTCGCGATCTGAGTCACTGGGTCAAGCGTGACCTGGTCCATGCGGTCGAGCTGCACAACGAGATGGCCATTCTCACCACCAAGACCGAACGATGCATAGCTGTGCCCGCCAGATTTCGGGTTTACCTTGACTCCGACCTTGGCGGCACAGGAGACAGCAGCCTGGATATGCTCTACGGTAGTGGGGACCACAATGGCAGCAGGCGTATACAGAAGTCTCTGGTTGTATGTGTGGACATCGACGTTCCAGTCGGCTGAATTCTTTGCGTCGACCGGGACCTTGGCGGCTTTGAGGCAGTCGTCGATGGCGGCTCTCTTGGCATGCGGGTTGGCTGCGGCCAAGGCCACGGCCACGGTAGAGAGGGCGAATGCAAGCCACATCGTAACGGGCGATCCTTGGGCTGAGAAGGAAGGTGACACAGATTCGTTTCCCTGGAGAGGAGAGAGGGAACCGATCAAGTTTTCAACGTTTCGTGGCGGCGCCAAGGGCTCGTTCGCTAGAAAAGGAATTCCATCGAGGTTGGTTGACAACACCGGCCGACCCGCAAGACCTTGCTCAATTAGACACGGAGCAATCCTGAAAATCTAGAACGATCTACGGTAAATCGGTAAATTGTAACCTTAGCCCACCCCAAGCCGACAGTGATATTAACCGGGCTCCCGATGCCCCTATCGGCGTGTCTCAAATAGAAAGGCGGATACAGGACACAGGATGACGTTAATCCGCACCAATAATTTGTAGACGAGTAAGCGAAGAGGGAAGGCAACCACTTTCGCCGAAGCCGCGCTCCGGAGCCGAGCCCTGGAGTCTATGAGCCCCGCAATCTGCCGAGGACGTGGCTATTATCCGTTCTCCGGGGAAAATATACGGGTGATCGGCAAACAGCTGGGTTAGGATGAACACGCGTTCCCGGAGTCTCTGCAGGTTGTTATTCGTCGTTGAGCTTCTTCCTGACCAAAGTCAACAACATAGGTGGGTACCCGAGTACGTAGGGCCAATATAACCAGGGAAATGCCCTCGCGAGAAACAAGCGGTTGAAGCAACTTGAATACAACCATCTTCATCGAACTCGCCGGTGAACACTTCCTTAAGCTGCCTCCTACCCTGAACTATACCTCTCTTCTCCACGCAAAATATTCATCCCCCAATGACACTGGCACCTGAGCATCCTCGAAAGGCACAAGTGATGCATGTGCTTCACAGCTCGATGGCTGCGTCAGGGTCGTTAATCTCTCCAGCCTTCCCGCGAATCTTCGCCCTCGCCCCGTCACGACCGAGATAGGCACTGGGATGTAAGATGCAAGATATGCCGATGGCGATGAGCATTGGCACGGACTCAAATATCCAAAACATCCACTCGTGCAGAAAGGCGTATCCGTCGACACCCTCGGAAAACTCAGCCACACGGTAGATGCAGCGTATCTGCAGTGGTTTGGTTCTCATCAGCATACACCTCTTTTCTCCCAAGACGGCCACCAAAGGCGGACTGAAAGACATACCAGGATCAAGATGGACGATATGTAGACGTGAACGACAACGCGCTCCCATCCCGCAGGTGCGTCCTCGGCTGCTAGCCCCTTTTTCTTGGCGACGTAGTGGAACCGCGAGAAGATACACATGAAGAAGACGAAAGCGGCGGCCTGCAACACCAAGCCGCCGATCAGGATGTTGACGCCAATATCAGGGGTGCTGCCCACCCATTCTGTCGAGCTCGCAACGCTGGATCCGCTGCATTGAACGAGGAATGAGATGACGTCGCAGATGACAAATATGCGCGTGATGAGACGCCCATGCACACCAAAGACGCGGTGACCGGTTTTTGTGGGATCAAGAACTGCTTGGATCAGCCGGCCGATGAGGAGGGTAGTTCCCTGCTGCTATGAAGACTGGCGCCAGCACGACGAGAGAAAGAGTCGAGGCGAACGGACCCTGTGATTCTCATTAGTGGCGGTCCTCAGTTGAAACGGAAGGGGAAAAGGGGGGTGGGCTACAATCTCAGTTGGCTCCTTGATGGAATAACACCGGAGAGCATACCCGGCTACTTCAATGCCGGCACCGATGACAACGCAGGTGAAGAACCAGGCACGGTACTTGATGACGGTGAGATAGAAAATCCAGATGAAGACGATGCCGTACAGAACTGAGGCGAGGATAGCGAGGGCGAAAGATGGATTATACATCCAGATTGAACTTGGTTCATCCGCCATCTTCCTCTTGAACTCGCTGTCGTGAAATCAAATTTAGCTGAAGAGAAGGGAACGTCGGGATTCGGATTGGTGCCACGGACAAAAAGTATTAACGAAGGTTTCTAAGCCCGAGTACCGCAGCTTGGTGAGATCTGGCTATGAGACTGTCTGCTCATGTTGCCGTCGCCCTCGGGTTTTACTGAGCAGAGCTGCTTATATATACCACCGTCAGCCTCTTGAGACATCCTGAAGTCGCAAACTGAGCCACACAAAGAACAGGGTGTTGGGGAGAACAGGGTAGATGATGTACGTACCTAGTTTGTCGGATTCATCTCGAGCGCTGCGTGTAAACTCGATGGTGAATGTCTTGGCCTCGACAACGGCAGCAACTCCAGCTCTCCGTGCAGCGATACAAAATGTCAGCCTTAATTTCTTCTTTTATACTGTGGCTGTTTTCGGCGGTGGTTGGCTGGTTGGCGGAAAGCCGACGTGGTGAATCCGACGAATCCGACGGGGGTCGTCCACGATTACGAGTCGGACGTCAGTCACCGTGTCGGTCGACACTGCAGGGTTTCGGGCTACGTATGTATCATACTTGGCAGAGCGGCATTGTATCAACCACAGTTTGTTTCTAAACGTGTGCAAGTCCTTGCATCAAGAATGTTGAAAAGCGAACAATGCAGGCCCCCCTTACAACCGTCTCTCATCTCGCCACTCCCCAAAAAACCTTCGTAAAAATATAACACCCTTAATAATTAGACGAAGATACCTTAGTCAATCGGCAGCAGGTGAGTAATGAGGAAGCTTTATGCTTTCCGGCGGGCAACACTCCGCGGGTGCAAGGGGCATGTATTACGCTCGCGACTATTCGGCTCCCTAAATGGGGTAGCAATTGGCAATTGGCAATTGGCAACTGGCACAACTCGTCTCGGACAGCTAGCCACAGCCCTAAATAGGTCTGTCGCATCAGTAGTAGCCCGGGATGTCCGGAGAGCGCGGGATCTCGACAGGATCTCCGGAGCGCGCGCCTTCAACCTTGCCACGCTCGAGCTGAAGCTTCTAGTGTTGACTCAGCCTTATAGATAACGCCAATTTTGTTCTGATTGGTTCTTATTGAAGATCTAAATCTAACGTGTCGATGCCAGTCTTGTCTTGGGGCTGTGAACGGCGGATTTAGCTGAGCGGATCGCGTATTGAGCGTATTCAGGGGTGTAAGCGGCGTATTTGCTGCGCGCCGCGCGGGATTGTCTAACTCGCAGCGATTGAATGCAAGCGTATACTTGACAACATGAAGTCTTATATAAATAGTAGGAGATGTCGCCCTCCATCAACTCAACATCTCTACACCAAGACTTCAAACTGATACCTTGACATCAACGTCTTTTCAGCAACCATCATCCCCTATCATTTGATCCATCGCCCCTTCAAACGAGAAAATGCTCTCCAAATCTATTACCAGCCTAGTTGCCATGGTTGCTATTGCCTCCGCTGTGACGGCTGCTCCTCAACTCAGCATCCCTGCTCAACTGCAACTCGCCGATACGTAAGTTGCTAACGGCACAAATGATGCATTTGCATTCTCCAGCTCTCCGCATCTATTAACGATAGCTATGTCTAGTGCCGTCGATAGATACCAGATACTCCCGAAAGACGAAGACTTTGTCTTTGACTTCAACACGGCCACTTTCCCCATGGCTAATCGGAAGACCTTTCCCGCCCTCGTCGGAACCGGCGTCTCCCTGGCCATCGCGGAAATCAAGGGTGAGTGTCTCACTAAACAAAAACCACGGCATAAATACCCTCGGTACTGACAAGAGACACGAAGGCTGCACCATGGCGTCCCTGCATATCCACCCGCGGGCCGCCGAGATCTTTGTCGTCCTCGCGGGCCGGGTATACACCGAAACGGTCCCCGAAGGCGGCGTGCTCGACGCCGACGGCAAGCCGCGTGTGATCCGCACCGAGCTCACGGCCAACCAGACGACCATCTTCCCCCAGGGCTCGTTCCACGCGCAGATGAACCCAGATTGCACGCCGGCTCTTACTGTGGCAGCATTTGCCTCGGACGACCCCGGAGCAGCTCTGATTCTGCCGCAGGCTTTCACCCAGACGGACGACTTTGTGGTCAACTCATTTGGAGGGGCCATCTCCGTTGAGGACCTCGCAAGGTTCAGGGATGCGATCCCCCAGGGCGCGTTTTTCGAGGTGGAGGAGTGTCGCAAGAGGTGTGGGATGTAGAAATGTACGGTTCTTGGTGGGCTTTGGCTTCATGCTTAAGGGTTGGTTGCATGCATGCGAAGGTCACGCGAAAACGCCTTGTTTGGGAGGAGTTTGTCCGAGTCCTTAAGCAGCGGCGAATCACAGTCGTTGAAGAGGGCCAGCAACTGTCTCCCTGCGCCAATATTGGCGGAAGCCTGCAGAAGAATGAGATTTCCTATCCAATAGACCTATTTTAGACTGCCAGTTTCAGACTCTGCCTTATTAAAGTACAAATGCTTTGTGGCGGAATATTTGCTTCTGCGTTCTGGCGTACCTGCCTTCCTCTCGCTAGGCTCCCATAGATGCGTGTGACAATCACGGGGATATACCTACCTACGTGGGTAGCGTTCTCCCACTGTTCAGCCCATAAATAACCGTCCTGCGGTCCTGTATTTCTATCTGTGGTAGATGACACCCCCCGGAGCCTGGGCCAGCCAAGTTTACAACCGCGGTACCAGCCGCAACCGCATGTTACCATCCCTTTCCTCCAACTGTTAAGTTGCTGCTCTCGTCGCCTGGCCCAGCCAAGCCTGTAACTACTAGTACCAGCCGCGGCAAGCGCACGGCACCATTCCCGCCACCTGTCGAGTCACCACTCTCGAGCCGGATCCATCGCATTGTCCACAACGATGCTCCGTGAACGAACCAGTCCCACCGCACCGCCGGTACCGCCGATCACTGCAGCAGGCGACTCTCCTGGTCTCTGAACTGCGACCGAGAACACGGCGGCCGGGAACAAACCAACCATTCCCGGAACATTGAGAGCAGCGCCGCTCAGACACCTCTCTCGTCACCGTCCCTCGAACTTCGCCTCTCCCGTCGCAGATCTCACAAGTCGGGTCCGAGGCCCGATGGCGGTGCGAGTGGCCGCTACTGCCGCTGCTGGAGCTAGACGAGGACGTATGGCTGCGGTGGGTAATTACGGCGGGAAGACATGGTTGCCTGGTATATTTCTTGGATTAGTATGCTTCTTGCCAAAGTTATGTCTTGGAGGAATTATACATACGTTTGGAGTTGTTGACCAGAATTGAGACACGAAGGAGAACTTTGGCGATAGTGTTTCTCTGCGGTTGAACGTTGACTTTGTTGTGAAGAGGTATTGGTGGCGTAATCAATGAAATTGAGGTGTTAATGGCGACTACAAACTAGACTCGAGCGTCCCTAGGTCCCTTTGAAATAAACAGGTACTCTCAGAAAGTCGACCCCAACAACATTGAGCTTGGAATTCCCCATGGCCTTCGTAGCAGGTCCATGATCCATCCTAAGACTGTTTCGTCACCGGCCTCGTCCACGTCGTGGAACGTCCAGTCCGGACAGAGACCAAACCGTGCTAGAGGTTTCGTGTGACCAACGCCGCAAACAACTTCGAATTTAAGAGTTAAGCCCGGCGGTGGTCTTGGTGACACCCCTATTAAAGCTAGACCTGTTGGAGATGGCACGGGCTGAGACCGCAGGAGCGGTTGATAGCCCTAGGCTGGGACTCGCTTAAATTTCCGGATAGCATGTAGATCCGATGCATAGGACGCGGCGTGAGTGTTAGGGCCGTCGTCCTCCGTGCTAGGCGTCTCTAATATGAGGCGGGCCGTCATGGTTGGCGCTGGGTTTGCCGCCGTGACGCCGTCTCATGGTGGGTTTGAGTGTAACCGCCACCTAGGCGTCTCGACTTTGCGTTGGTGGGGGGGCAAGCGGGAGTCAGTTTCCGTTATTCGTCTGTTGTGCGATGGATGCAGTGGGACCGGATAAGCAATTGCTAAACCCGCTGGCACTTGTCTTGCCGTCAAACCGTCACTTCAGTGTTGAATCATCGGAAACACCGACGGGGAAAGTTGGTTAGGGGCAGACCACTGCATGCATGCAATGGAAAAAAAGAAGCGTGTGTTTGTTTCGCCGCAGCCTCTCCTGCAAATCAGTGTTAGATAATTAACTTGCGATGTTGCAAATATTTCGTACAATTATCTTGAGTTTGGTAGGTAGTTGGGAACAATGTCAGACTCGGAATGTCGGAATGTTCGATGTGGAGAGAACCTTGTTCTCCCAGGATAGCGTCCCGCCAAGACGGAACAAGCGTGCCATCGACGGCGGCAGTTGCAGGATATCGATCCCGAGGAGGGGGTCACGTTGCAAGGGTGCAGATTACTTAGGAAGCCAACACCGTCTGTCACGGCCGACCCATCACAAGCAACCCTCTATCGTGCCAGTTTCGAACTGAGATCAAAACACTCGGTTAACTCAACTGCAAAATGCTCGGCGTCGCTGCCCTCAGTTTGGGGCTTGCCATAGCGCTCTCGTATCTGGTGTTGGAGTTTCCCCGGGTAAGCAACTCCGCTCAAACACACGCGCGGAATTTTTTGCTGACCCCTGAATGGCGCCAGCTACACCAACAATGGCGGTTGTGGTCTCACCGCTCACAGCTCCCACCAGGACCGAAAACTCTCAAAACTGGACTCCGAAAGCCATGGGTGTGGTTCCGCGAGCTCAACCAGCAATATGGCGACGTGGTGTACCTCCAGATGGGGCCGACGCCGACCATCATCCTGGGCTCGGCGCAGGCCGCCTGGGATCTGCTCGAGAAGCGCGGCGCCATCTACTCGTCGCGGCCGCGTTTCATCATGGGCGGCGAACTCCTGTCCAACGGCATGCGCGGGCTGATGGCCCCGTACTCGGGTTTCTGGCGCCGCTGGCGGAAGTTGTTACACAGCGGGTTCATGCAGCGCCAGAGCGAGACGTACCGGCCGGTTCAGAGCCTCGAGTCCAAGGTGCTCATGCATGAACTCCTGACGGACCCCGGTAATTATCGGACACACCTCGAGCGATATGCGGCCTCCGTGGTCGTGACGGTGACGTACGGCCGCAGAGTCGAGGACGTCCGGACTGATGCAGTAGTAAAAATGAATGCCGAGGCAATGGACCGGCTTACTTCAGTCAAGTGAGCCTTTCCTTTCCTCTTCTCCCTGGGTGGCCATTTTGCTAAACATTAGCTCTTGTAGCATCCCGGGGAAATACGCCGTTGAGCGCTACCCGGCGCTCAAATACGTGCCCAGCATCTTTGCGCCGTGGAAGGCACAGGTGCTGGAGCAACGTGAGAAAGACATCCGAATGTACACGGGTCTCATGAACGACGTCAAAAAGCGGATGGCCGCGGGTGTCTTGCCTAACTGCTTCGCGAAACATCTCCTCAACGAGCAACAGAGCCTTGGGATGACAGATCTTGAACTCGCCTATACTGCTGGGACGCCGTTTGGTGCTGGAGTAGAAACAGTACGTTACCCCTGAAATTACTTTGCTTCGTTCCAACCAGTGTGAAGCTGACATTATTCTGCAGTCAGCCGGCTCCCTCGCCAGTTTCATGCTTGCATGTGTCAAGTTTGGCGACAATTTCATTCCAAAAGCACAGGCAGAGCTTGACAGGGTCGTAGGGGGCGACAGGCTGCCCACCTTTGATGATTTGCCCTCGCTGGAGTATGTTAGAGCTATCGTCTCCGAGACACTCCGCTGGCGGCCTGTGGCTGTGCTGGGTGGCACTCCGCATGCTACCACGGCCGATGATGTGTACAAGGGCATGTTTATTCCCAAAGGGAGCACCATCATTGCCCCGTTGTGGAGTAGTAAGTTCAACAAAGTGATTGTTCATTGAAGCGAAGCTTCAATGATGTCTATCAGTTACTAACGACTTGTTTCTAGTCCATCTCAATGATGCAGACTTCCCAGAACCTCACGAGTTCAGGCCGGAACGATTTCTCAATCTCGAACAGCGGGATTATCCTGGGACGCTGGGCCACAGCGCCTTTGGCTGGGGCCGTCGTATTTGCCCCGGGTTACACCTCGGATCGGCGTCGGTAGCCATCAATATTGCCCGGATATTGTGGGCGTTCAGTGTCAAATCTACGCCGAACGGCAAAGGAGACAAGACTGATGTTGATATGTAAGTGGTAGTTTGAGGATTTCATGGCACTAATATCACTAACACTTACAGCTTCGCATTTTCCGACGGATTCAACTCAAGCCCGCTACCATTCGATTGCTCCATTACCCCACGCTCGGAAAAGCACGCACTTGTGGTCGAGAAGGAGTTCCAAGAAGCTCGCGGTAAGCTACAGCTGTACACGGATGGGGTCGACCGGTTGTCATAGGAAAGGTAAAAGAATAGGAGGCACACGAGCGCGGTTAGGGGACGGGGGCATGTGGATTCCAGTCCACGTGGGGCAAGACTACCAGAATGGAACATAGTCCCACGTTATATGTTGTGCAGTGAATGTTAGAGATGTAAGTTTTTGGATAATCAAGTAAGCCGCAGACATACTACGTCTTTAAACGGGTAGTCGGCTCGACTGCATACGATTGCCACGCTCGCCAGTTCTTGCCGAGTAAATGGCCTCACTACTAGTACTGATCTCGTGAACTCAAGAGGGAACAGAAGTTGACTTGAGCATGGTCTTTTGGCATTGTTTGTACATACAGAACTGGCGTTGCACTATATACGACTGAGAACGACAACCACTGGGAGGATAGCCCCTATTTTCCTTCCGAGCACGACCTTGACTAGACCTTAAGCGGCATCGAGAAGCTTCTTGATGAAGGTGAGCGCCTGCTGTCCGTACTTGTTGACGTACTGCTGGTGCGAGTTGGCGTCGTTGCCGTTGCAGCAGTAGGGGTCGGTGGAGTCGCAGTACGACTGGATAATGGACGGGCTGGCCGGCGAGCACTGGAAGCCTCTGGGGCGGGCAGCGAACTATTGTTCATGTCAGTCTCGGATTACCACTAGAAAGGTCCCAGTGTCCAGGAACAAAACAGGGAGAACTTACACCCTGGGCCTGGCAGGTTCCAACGTTGTACGAGAGGCCAACAACGTTGTGCGGGTCGCCCATGAAGATGGCGGCCTTGACGGCCTTGAGAGCGTTGCCGCTGAGAGTGGCACCGGCACCACCACAAAGCGCGTTGTCCACGATCTGGCCGCCCTGGGAGTACCCAATCAGGACGATCTTGGTGTTGGGGCAGCGCTGGTTGAGGCTGTTGACAGCCGAGACGACGGCCTGGGTGCCCTGCTGAGCCGAGTTGTCGTACTAACCAACCATATCAGCCAAATAATTCTTATCTGGGAAGTTGAGACAGCCATAAGACAAAAACAAGAGCAACCCTACCGAAACGCCTCCACACTGGCTTTGTCCGCCGCAAGCAGGGTAGTTGATGGCCTCGCTGGTCGAGCCAGAGTAGGCCTGCTTCACCATGTTGACGAGGCCTTGGGAGGTGCCATAGCCCGCGGGCGCTGTCGTCTCACGGGCTCCAAAAATGTGCACGCCGGGGCATGACTGCCTAGCCTCGATGTCGACCGGGTTGGCGCTGGCGAGGCCAGCGAGGACGGGGACGGCAAGAGCGGAGACCTTCATGTTGGCTGCTGGATTCGAAGTCGGTGTAGAGTTCTAAAGGTATGCTTGGTTGTGGTGGTGTACAGGACGACTATTACGGCTCAGGGCGCTCAGCGGTTCTTATATACATGAATGATATAGCTATGTGTGCACCCTCAACCGGGTCCGGACGTACGGGTGGCCGAAAAAGGGAGCACGGAGGTGGTCTCGGCGGAAGGCTGCCGAATGGTACGGCGGGCCCCTGATTTTAATCTTTAGGAGCCCTTCGGACATTCTTGGGAGTAGTCTACCTTGTCTATGTTTACCCCCCGGGCCCCCTGCCACACAAATTCCCGGGTACGTGGACCAAGCTGTGGTGATCAAGTCATGGAACCGGGCGTTTGGAACTCAATGCTCACGGCATTTTTCGTGATCTCCGTCTAGACTCTAGACTGCGCTTTGTCATAGATGGTTAGCGTTATAGGCGGCAAAGATCGGCACCAGCGAGGTAATGGCGACGGAAAGGTAGACGATTTGGGAGTGGTGGGCCCAGTATAGACGCGGGTGTGGAGGCGCTCTCTATGATCCAGACCTCTGCGTACGATGCCATGCAAACCTCGGGTGCTTCCCCGCAAAGCGCTATAGCCGGTAGGACACGGCCCTGACGATCAATGCCACGGGCGAATCGCAGCCTCGTTTCAACTATGTTGATGCTTGGCAAGGGTTGCTTGTCTATGGATCCGGCAATACAAAGGCAATATTAAGCTCGGCTGAAATACCGACGGACGTCACGCTGGCAACGATCGGCATGCTCAGGCTGACGTCGATCTGTGGGGAAGCCGTTTTGCCTAAATGTGACCCATGGGGAAAGCAAGGCGCATTCATGCTAAACCAACATCAATCTGGGGCTCGACGTGTTGAAGACTGGTGGGACTGGGACGTGTGTGCGTCGGCCCCTTGCGGCTCCGTTGAGGCAAGAGACCAGGTTTGGGGGTTCCTGCTAAGACTCCAGAGTCTCCGAGTCACTTGCGAAGGATTATAATAGCCCATCTAGTATACTCGGTGCTCAGGGGTTAATCTGACTGATAGTCTTCCCAACAATACCGGCTCTGAACCGGTGGCATAATAGTATTACGACGGTCGTGTCAGCCAAGTACTGACGCCGAAAGGGAGCATAATTACCCATCGAGATGAGTAACCAATCCCCAGTTGGGGGTGTCCTCTCGCCCGAGGGAAAACACATCACTCTCAACAGCAACTCGGATTGCAACATTCACAAGTCCAATGACAACAAGTGAGCCAGACACCGAGTGGATTCCAGCTATCTAAATGGCAATCACCGCAAGAGCGAGGCAAGAATGCGTAAGGTGATCAAGTGTCAGTCCCGCCCTTCAATTCCTCATGCCACATCAGCCCCCTTGAATCCGAACACCCCTCCTAGTCTTCCCCTCCTTGCCATCCATTCTGATCCCTTCCCCCGAGCCGCTGGCCTTTCAAATCCGCGGAACATCTTTGCACCCCCCAGTCTTAACGGCAGGTTTGCCAGTTGGTGCGGAAGATGACGTGCAGGCTTCCGTCGAAAGCGTCCACCTAAGTGATTCGTTGGGTTCGCCCTCACATTAGCCCATCTAGTCTTTTTTTTTTGTACAGTATTCCGTTTTGCGCGCCCGCTTTTCCAGCTTGTTCCCTTTCTCCGTCTCTTTTTCTTTTCTCTTTTTTTTGGCAGGAATGAAATGAAAAAAGCAAGAATCAATCAATCAAAACAACGACTAGACGTCAAATTCAAGCTTCACAGCGGCGCCACTTCAGCTCCGTTGTGTGGGGGGCTCTCACAGTCATGGTCCCCCGATAGGGGGTGGAGATTGGCGTGATGCGGATTTCCGAGTTGACGTTGAGGATGGCGGTAGTGCCGCCGCAGCGCGAGAAGGACTCGATGCCGACGCCGGCGAGCATGTTGTAGTTGTCCTCATACGGAGCGAGAATGTTCTTCTGAAAGACCACCTCCTGGGTGTTGTCGCCCGAAAAGGTGTAACCAGCGCGGCAAGTGCCGGTCTGGCCGCTGGAAAGGCTAGCATAGCCCGTGAAGCGGGTCTCGATGACGGAGAACCTAGGGAGTTGTCTTTTTTCAGCACCTGGGCCTCTCGTTCTCCTCTTCTAGATGACACCCGGGGGCTCAAGGCTTCACTCTCCATGGTAGTTCCCAAGGCAAAGCCTAGACTTGGACTCACTGATATCCGGAGGGAAACTTCAGGTTGATGCTGATGCGGCAGTTCTTGCGGCTGTCAGACACGGTGCTTCCTGGGCCGGCGCTCACAATGTACTGGTCAAAGGCAACGTCAAAGATAGTGCCGGTAGCATCGACATTGACGTATGCATGGCCGGCGGGGCAGCCGGAACCAATGGCCGTGACGTTGATGATCTTGATCTCGCCGGGAGAGGGGGCAACGATGCCAAGGGTATCACGGCCAGGCGTGACGGCAGCGCTGACAGCGCTGACAGCGCCGGCAAGGAGAAGACCAAAGATGGAACGCATCTCGAAAAGGGGTTGGTTGCTCAGGGCCGACAAGTCAATGGTAATATTGAGAGTTTGACACCTGACGAGTGGTTGTCAGGAAGCTGATGATGGTTTTAGCAATTCGAAATCAGGCCTGCTGACGTCTTCTTATAGACGTCGAGACTGCTTCCCTTGGCTGTTCCTGGCGCAGCCTACGAGACGACAATGGGACACCCGGACCTGCGCTCCGAGCCCAACACCATCACCATTCCATCCCTGGGGTCCATCCCGTGGGAGGGGGAGGGAGCGGCGGCGACCCTGAGTGGCGAGATCCCTCGCCGTCAACCATCACGTCGTAACCAATGCTGCCACCCCCGCTCGAGTTGCCTCACGAAAAGCTCATGGACGCACTAGCGCTGCAAGCCATGCTATGCTTGGCTCCCACAGAGGTCAGGTTAAGGTTAAGCGGAAGGAAGGGATCCATGCGTAAATGCATCCCCACGCATCAATGGTCTCCTGTCTCATGACAACCACCCCCGAGAATGGCAAATAGCCCGGCCACTAGCTTTCCTGTCACTATTTTCGTCGACGTTCATATCGGGCCGATATTAATCAACACCCTAATGGCTTCGCTAACCAGGTCGCCGGTGCCCGTCAATACCGCTCGTGAGCTCCATGTGATCCGAAGAATGTGGCGTGTGCTGTAGTGGCTGCCTCGAGTCGCAGGAAGATGCCTACCTTACTAATAGGGGGCTAATTGTGGAAGCCTCGGTGTGACAATGCTATCAGTTTGGCGAGTAGTGTCTTTTCGTTCAAGCCCACTGGCCCCTTGCCAAACCGCAAGTTCCCAGAGACGAGTGCCCGGGCTGCATTGGTGGTGTGGCACTGTGACGATGGCCATGGCATGACCCGGAATGGCCAGTAGCAGCAACACCAAGTCGCGGCTCCAGATTGTCCAAGGGGCCGTTGTCTTGGACCAACCAGGAACGTCGAATCGCTCAGGTACTTCGCTCAGATACCGGCTCTGGACTTTCAGCTATTACTACCTTGCTCTCGTGAGATGGAGTAGGCAGGTGATTGGTGGGTGTCTGCCCGGTACCGAGCAGGCGGCAGACTGAGTGTCGGGAGATTTGCGATCATACTACGACCTTCTCCAGCCAGTCACGGAGAAATTGAGTTCCACTGACCTAGTTCAGACCTCAGATCTAGACCCTACATGCATGCCGCTGATCATCCAAGTGTTGTGCTCTCATTTGTGATTTCTTGGTGTGGTTATTTGACGCTAATACGAGTGAGGAACTTGAAGTAGATATTCTGGACTAGCTGCCAGCCGAGATGTCGACGCGGCAGGACCGGGTAGGCAGGTGGCATCGCTTGTTGTCGATAGGGTCCAGGTCGAAAGACTTCATCTATGGATAAAGTGCTGCACGTCTTGGCGCGCCGTCTGTTTGGTGATACTCCGCACATTGGTGCAATCAACTTGTCCGAGATCGACGAGGAGGTGCGGGTGCTCGTCGCTTCTCTACATCGCTTGGACAAAGCGCGTGCTTGGGGATGGGTTATTGAGTTGCTCTTGGCTATGTCATAATTGGTGATATCTTCTTCTGCCATCAGCTGATGGGAGACTCCAGGCATATGCAGAGGAGGCACTCTGAGGCAGGTAGTAGCGCCGAGATTGGGTGGCGTTCTGTGGATTTGTGCTGCCACGGGGTTTCCCCCCTCGCAAGCAGTTCCAATCAACGTGCTCCAGGCTGTGGGAGTCCGAGTGTCAGGCAGTTTACGCCTCGACGAGAACGAAGCAGATGGGGTTGTACCGAGCGATATGTGATTTGGCAATTTACTGGCGGCCCTCTTCGGGGACGAGCAAATAAGCCGCTACCTCGGTAAACTCCTTGCCAAACTGCAACTCCTCCCTCCACCGCAGTGGTATCGCGTTGACGCCATCCCTCGCTCCAAGCAGACCCCCCGCAATGGCCCCGTTCGTGTCAGTATCCTGACCAAACCGTACCACATCAACAAGGACGTCCTCCAACGGGCGCGGGTCCAGCATCGCGGCAACAGCGAGCGTCAGCGATTCGAGGACGTAGCCCGACGCCTTGAAGGGCATGACCTTGGTGGCGTTTGCTGCTCTTTTGGGTCCGTTCTCGGCGAGGTCCTGCACATGCACAAGCGACTTGCCCGCGTCGACGGCCGCCTCGACCTTTTTCGCTGCGCGTTCCATCTTGACCTTGCGGTCTACCGTCGGCTCAGCCGCGGCCATGGACGCGACCCGCTCCACCGCGTCTTTCCCCGCCTGCCAAGCGTCGTCGGGCGTTCTCCCGTCGACCAGTGCCCGCACCATGGCATTGTAGACGGCGCAGGCGATGGTGCAGTCAAAGTCGTCGTGAGTGACGGCTGAAATGTCCAGCGATTCCACAAACGCCTTGTCTGCATCGAGCTGGAACAAGGCAGTGGGAATGCACCGCATGAGGGACCCGTTCCCCGCACGGCCCTCCCCGGCCCCGGAAGTGCGCGGGTCGCCCGTTCGTTTGAACTTGGAGATGCCGGCCGCCGTGGCGCCGCCGACATCGGCCGGCCTCTGTCCTTGGACGCGGTCCGGCCAGCGGCCGTCGTACCAGTCGACCATGTACTGCGCGGCAAGCTTGACCACGCCCGGTGTTTTGGGCGACTGAGCCCGCTTCAACTGTTCGACGTCGCGGTACGCGAGCAGCACGGCACGGGTCAAATCGGTGTCGTCAGTTGCGTGCCCGGGCGGCCAGTCAAAGGGACCACCGCCGACGATATCCCGCACGCCTTGGGGGTGGTTGACTTGGATGTGCTCCCAGGCTTCGAATTCGACCGTGGCCCCGAGCGAATCGCCAGCGTGTACGCCGAGCAGGGCGCCAACAATTCGTTCATGGCGGGTGGGGGCAGATGAGTCTGACATGGTGATTCTGGACGGCTATGACGTTGGTTGCAAATGATGGTTCCGGACGCTTGTCCGCGACGCTTCATGACCATGTTGGGAGCCGGGCCGGCGCTTGACTCGGAGTCTCTCGCACTCCATACCGGATCTGGGGTGGAAGGGTTAGGGTGTTGGGGTTTTCAGCCCGGCAGCCCGGCAGCCCGGCAGCCCGACAGCCCGACCTAGCTGATTAGACAAGAGATGCAGCCCCTCCGAGGTGGGATGGGTGGGTGGTGAGCACTGAATATACCCAAGTGTTCGTTTACTCTTCCGGGGTTTACAACTTCAAGTTGTGTTACTTGCGGGGAAACGAGGTGCTACGTACGGTATCAGGGACTACGGCAACCCAGTGATACGGTCGTCTGAAACGCCCAGCTCGGCCCCATCCTCTGCCTCGGTAAGCTTCAGCGCCTCGTGGACATCATGAACAAAATGGTGCTCCCCGCCCGCGAGGTCAATGATGCCGCTGCGTCGCAGCAGGCGCCCGATCTTGGAATCGTATCCCGGGCCCCGGCTGAAGAAGATGCGAACGCCGCGCTGGCGGTAGTCTCGCACAATCTCCTCGAGCACCTGTGTCCCGCTGCCGTCGAGCGACGTCACGCCGTGGATGTCAAAGATAATGTTGCGATTCCAATTTTCCCTCATCAGCCGCGGCAGCGCAGGGTGTGCCTTACTCGAGCCGTAGAGCTCCAACCGCCGCAGGCGAGTCTTGAGCTCGCCGGTGTTTGCAAACGTCAGGGGTTCGGGAATCTTGACGATCAGGCAGCCCTCAATGAACTCGAGGCATTCTAAGTTCGTCTCTGCGTTCTCGAAGCGATTGGTGCCGGGAATGCGGCCGAGAATCTGGATGCGTGGGCGTGTGGCGTGGCGGATGACCTGCAGCAGGGAGAGACCAACACCGATGGCCATGCCGAAAGAGAGCGAGAAGAAGATGGTGGCAACCACAATGATGGTCATGAGCCCGAGCTCTTGCCAGGCGTGTAACTTGAGGAAGAAAGAGACGTCGTGTGGGATTTCCTCGATCAAGGACCACGCCACGACGCTGATCAGAGACGACATGACGGGTTTCTGCAAAGCGAGGGTCAACATAACGTTTCGCGGTGAAGGCAAAGAATACTGACCGGAAGATAGTAGAGATACGGAAGGAGAACGAGAATGCAGAGCAGCGTTAGGCCACTCAAGATGAGGGAGCTCACAGGGGTGCGTCCCCCGGTCGACTTGTTGACCTTGCTCCTGCCATAGCCTCCAAAAGCCGGCAGGCTCATGAAGCAGGAACCGACCAGGTTGGCCGTCCCTAGAGCGACCAGCTCCCGGTTGGGGCTCAGCTGGATGCCGGCGAAGCCATCGCCGCCAAGGCTTTTGGCAGCCACCGACGACTCAAAAAACCCGAGCAGCGCGATCAGGAACGACGTGCTCATGGCCTCGCGCATGTACGTCAGGTTGGATGGTTGCAGCGGCCAGCGGAAAGTGAAGAGATGGCCGCTTGCCGCTTCAACTTTACCGAGCACGGCAACGCCAGCCTTGTCCCAGGCATACCAATAGGTTAGGAACGCCGATAACACAACGACAAGGAATCGGTCCGGGACGTAGGCAACGCCCGGGTACCTGGGCTGCATGCGGCGCTTGATCTCGCGGCAGACCATGATAACCACGAAGCTCGTGGCGGCCATGGCAAACGTCGGCGTGTGAACCTGGTCTAGATTCTTGAGAATAAAGGCGAGTTTGTCGACGCTGCTGGCGTGGCCGATATGAGCGCGATCAGCTAGTTGACTCAGTCCAAGCTCGGGGATGAGCTGGTCCACAGCCACCACAGCGCCAATGGCGCTGATGAAACCTCGGAGGAAGGGGCGGGACAGCACGCTATCCAAGAAGCCCAGACGAGCAACGCCGGCTATCAAGACCATGGCGCCGGACATACCGGCCACGATACCACAAAGCCTGGCCTGCAGAGTGGCGTCGTCTTCGCCACCACCGCGGTCGACGCTCGCCTTGATGACGGTGCCAACGAGCAGCGATCCAGCGGCTTCTGGGCCCACGATCATAGCCGGGCAGCTGCCCAGTAGGGCGTAGACGAGCGGGTTAAAGACGAACGAGTACAGGCCGTTGAGTGGCGGGACGTGAGCCAGGTTATCGGCAAGCGACAGCGCCATGGGGACGTACATGCCGGCCACGGTGAGGGCGCCAACGAAGTCGCCTTTGAAGTAGGACCAGCTGTATTCTCGCGCCCATACCATGACAGGGAGGTAGTACGAGAGGTACCTGGACACGCAGAACTAATCAGCGGGGGGCGTCGACTGGCGATTGTTAAGGATGGAATGACGACACTTACATCAGGGTAGAATCCTTGACGCCGTGCTGCTCTGCCAGCGCACTCGAAGTGCTCATTTTCTTGCTCCTCATCTTGGCCGCCCATCGTCTCTTCCAACTCCTTCGCCTCCGCGACGAATCGTCGGAAAGGACGCCGTCAAGGCCAGGTAGCGATGTCTCGGCCTCTGATTCGGAGGGACTCAGCGAGTCGCCCTGGAGGCTGCTCGTGGGGCTCGTCGGCCGCGGCGAGAAGGTTCCGTGGTCGCAGGGCCCTTCGTGGGCTTCTTCCCGGAGATTCAGCGTGGCGCCTAGCAGGGCGGTGGACTCTGTTGAGCGCTGCCTGCTGGGACCGGCAACACGGCGGTGCGCAGAGGTCGCGTCATCGCGGGCTGAAGAGGCGGGCCCCGGGGCGGGACCCTCGTCGACGGAACTGGACGACGACGCGGTGTAGGTCTGCCGGAGACCGCTGGGGTGCGCGGGCGCGTGGTCGTGCGCCGGACGCGGAGAGTTTGGTTGGGAGGACATGGTTTAGTCGTCGCGGGCGTCGGGGCGCCGAGAGAGCGAAGCATCAATGGATGGGATAGATACAGCAGAACAAAAATGCGGTCGACAAGGCCCGCCAACATCAATCAGATGCAAGGGCACAATGCAAGCACCTTCCTTTCGTTCGAATCCCCAGCCATTGGTGGGGCTGATTCGGGAGCTAGGGAGCGGTCAGGGCCCAGGGGAAGAGGGCAAACAGAAGTGTCGCGGCTTCGGCGCATCCCGGGCGGGACTCGCGAACAAGCGTTGGTGGTGTCAGAGTTGCAGGCTTGGCGAAGGACCAGGCCCGAAGAAGGCAGCCGGGGACAAGCCGGACTCGGATGCATCAATCCACAACGACCCCGCGCCACGTGACTCAGGATCATCTCGGTTGGCCAATCACAGCGATTAGATTTGTTTCCATTGCTCAGGGCTTGCCGTGACCCCACCGACGATCCCCTGGTGTTTGGACCTGAGACCGGCAACACGGCGTGGGTGATGATTGATCGAATCCTTCTGTCACGAGTCATCACAACTCGACACGGTCACACGTCCTGTCCTGCCTGAGATGTGAGGCTTAGCTAGTTTGGTTTCAACATGTATCACGGGTTTCCGCTCTCCAACAACCAATTTCCCTCTCTTTGTCTTTGGGGCCTTCTACAACAAACTACAGTTTAGGTAATGCCCGGTTTGTAAGTAGACAATTCAGATACCCAATGCGGGTATGGAGGCACAGTTGGAATGACAGATAAGAAGATGGGTTCGATGATCTGGTTTTCAGTATTCTGTATCTAACAATCTCACATCACACGGGGTAATTCCCAGGGTATCAACCTCGCTGCCATTGCAAAACTCCGACCTCAACCTGGACGTGGTATCAATCAAACATCTCACTAATTTCCTCACCCTCGTCGGGGGTAACGGCCAGCTCCAGCAACTCATGCGCCAGCTCAACCGTATCGGCGTCGATCCCGGCCTCGAGAACCAGATCCTCCTCGGCAAAGTTTAGCCTCGCCAACGTGAGGAAATAGCGTTGCGAGCCGCCGTGCGAGGCAGCCAGCTTCGCCGACGTGTTGGCCAAGTCCGATGTTCGCGGGTCCGTAACAAGGAAGTGGAGCAGCCATGTTGCCCGCGAGATGATATGGTAAAGCAAGGCCATGGGATCAGGCATTGCATCCAGGACCCCTTCGGCCATAGCAGGTTGTTCCTCATCTACCCTGCCCCCTTCAGCGGCGTTCGAATCCAGCTGATCCAGGTCCATCTCGTCAGCTCTCTTCAGCTTATTTTCTCCAGCGCCCTGTTCTTTCTCCGCCCTCAGTGGCAGATCCGAGTCATATAGCCGGTCAATACACCAGCATAGCACCGTGACCAGTCGGGGAAGGGCAACATCGCTCTCTGCGATCTGCAGAGTGCCAAATGAACTGGCCGCAAAGGTCGTGAGCGTTTCCAACGCAGCCGACCGAACCACGATTTCCTTGGTGGATCCGGGGCTTGCCCACCGAGGGGCCTCGACGAGAAACGACGAGACACAATCAATCAAGGTCGCGGCGACCGCCTTGGGGTCTCTAACCTCCGCACGGCCGCTTGTCGAGTCCGTTGCCGGAGAAGGTATGGGCCCGATGTTTTCAGGAGTAACCGATGTGCGTAGCAGGGACATCATGCCCAGCCAATCTGCCTCCGGGTGCTTCGGGGAGAGCATCGTCAGGACGAAATCGAGTTCCATGGTCCTCCAGAACTCCAACTGCGGGGACGGTAGTGGCGGGTCACTCGCGATTGACTCCCCCAAGGGTTGCGGCAGACACCCCAGCGCGGCGAGATAGAGAAGAGAAAGACACTGGGTGATATCGATGTTGAGGCACAGCTGTCGTACGACGGCATCGGAGTGTTCGGACAGGTTGCCATCGACGCTATTGAGCCGGGGAAGTGCCACGAGGCGGCAAGTTGTCGCGCAGACCGGAATTAGTGACGAGATGATGTCCGGAGCAACCTCGACCGTGTTGAGGCCGAGCGTGTACAAGACCAGGGCGACAAGATGGTATATGGGTCCGTAGTATCTCTCGGAGAGACACCGATGCCACATTTCGATCAGCAAGTCCGCAAAGTCAACCAAGAGGCTTAATGGCCTCCCGGGGCTCCCCATCTGGGGCAGCTTTTGAAGGAGGATGGAGGCCAGCGATCGGCTTTGGTCAGAAGGGAAGCTGTAGCGAGAAAAGACATCGAACGTGGGTGGCTGGCCATGAATCGTAGTGTGATCTAGAAAAAGCCTCAGGAACTGCGCGAGTGTCATTAGCGGTGTTCAAGACGGCCCTCAGCAACACAGGCTTACATCAAGTGGCAACGCCCCGGAGACAGCCGAAAAAGGGAGGGGCGCCAGGTTGATGGCGGGGGTGCTTCCGAATAGTGCGTCTCCTCCCTCTGTCTCTAGGACAAATGTCGGGCTGTCAACGACCGGGCGCTTCCTCTTCCCTTTGGTTGGCGTGCGCTCCGAGGTGGGGAGGGCAGCGGGCCCCGAATCCTTTCTTCTCAGCGTCTGACTTTTGGTAGGGCTAGACAGGATCTCGACACCGTCGAATCCATCGGCTATGCCCCAAGTCCTATCCTTCCTAGGTGTTGCCGGGCCATCCTTCCGCCTGGTCTTTGCCCGACCCAGCTCCTCCCTAAGGTCCTGGCGGGCAAATTGCAGTTCAGTTGCGGTGGTACGCTCTGCTGTGCGGGCTTGCTCGGCGATGCGCTCTTGTTGAGCAAGCTGGTCCACATTTTCCTTCCTCAGACGTGCGACCTCGGCATCGTGGGTTGCCCGGGATTTGTCGTATTTGGACCGCAGGATGGAGGCCTCCCCCTTGGCCGCCGTGAGTTCCGACTCAAGCTCAGACAGGCGTGCCTGCAGAGTTACAATGATTTCATTCTGGTTTGCCGGGCCCGGGCCGTGGCGAGCCTGGGAAGACTGGGCCGCATATGGCCGGGGAATTGGGAGAGGCGGACGGGCAAACTGCGATTGCTGGGGCGGTTGTTGTGGTCGGGCCGGAGGCAGGGGATGGTATCGTTGAGAGGGCCCAGTAGGGTATCGCTGCGAGGCTAGAGGTTGCGGGATCGGCCGTGACGATGCCGGGTATTGGGGACGCGGGGGGTAAGCCGGCCGTGAGGGCGGCAGGTGTTGATTCCATCTCTGTGTGGCTGGAAGGCCGGCCCCATGGCGGGGCGGCTGGTTCGGCGGGGCTTGCTGGGGCGGGGGCCTGGGCGGCGGTTGGGCGTGCTCGTCAATCACGATGGTATCGTCGAGGTCATCATCGTCAAAGTCGTACTCGTAGGCATCGTAGGCATTGTGCTGCGTGGGCGGCGCAGCCTGCGTTGGGGCGAGCTTCTGGGCCTGGGTGAACTGGATGGCGTTGTTCTCGAGTTCCTGTAGCACCGTCTCGTTCAGGTCGTCGAGGTCGTCGTCTGAGAAGTCATCCATGGCCGCAGCTTCTTGCGTCCAATCTCAGGCATGACCATGTCCTTGGAAGCCTCCCCCGAGACCAAGGCATAGAAGGGCGGAAAGTTTGGCCCGCTCGTGTGCTCGGTGCGCGTGGATCGCTGGGTTTGGATATTGACCGTGGACGCGCTGCAGGCACACCCGCGGACCCTCATTCATTTTTGACCCACCTAAGGTACCCCAGCGAGGCGGGCCCGGGCTCGTAGCCGGGATCTCGGCGCACCAACAACCCGATGAGTGGGGCTATCCACAACTGGAAGAACCTGGAAGTCCCCTGAACTCAAGGAGCGTCTGGATGAGCGTACGGAGTACCTAGGTATCCATGGTACCTACGTAACTGGAATTTTCAATATCCTTGAAATATTATTAGGTGGTCGGGATTGCGGCCTTATTTCTTCACTCCCAAGCGATGTATTTAAATCGGAACTAGTTAACGCCAACGTGGTTCCATTGTTGTGTGGTGCACCACGCTGGTGCGTCATTGCCGCGCTGCCGCGTTGCTGAGGGACTCCCGTCCTCCAAGACCCTGCCCCACTTGTGGGCCCTGGCCCGAGCTGGGATTGACGTAGGACCTCTCCCTCAAACCTCGAAATTTCAGACGCCAATCCTCTTGCGACCGGAACTGCTCATCTCGTCAACCAGTCTACCCCCGTAGCACCCCGGACGAGCCGACCTTCGTTACCCATCGGCCCTGACACCGACAACAAGACGCCGCATTCTGTCGCGCGAGCACGTTGGCGACCTGCTAACAAAGCACGGCGCCGCTTCTCCGCAATCCTGCGACCCGAGTGACCCGCACCGGATCGACCTTATTTCGCACTTCTCTCGCGCCCTCTGTCAACTACCAAGCTGTTCGTTGCAGCGCCAGTACACACCGACCGAACACCCACCTATCCAGCGTACCACACGCCATCTTCTTGCCATGACGGGCAGGTCGCGCCGGGGGGTCAAATTTCCCCATAACCACAAACACTCCAACGGTCTCTCTGATGGACGCCGTTCCAGCTTCAGCGATGTCAGCGAAGATGGGTCGCCGAGCAAGGCAAAGTCCAGCGGGTCTCTCGAAGACATCCAGGAGGTGCGTCTCCATCCGCCAGATAGATTGGATACGGGTAGTTGTCTTCCCATGCTAACGGCTGTGACTGCAGAAGCCCCCTACTGCCGAGGAGCAACGGTCCGCCGAGTACGAGAAGAAAAAGGCCAACTTCATCACCCGCACCTTCTGGACCTTTGTCATGATCGGCGGCTTCTTCTCGGCGCTGTTCATGGGCCATGTGTACATCCTGGTCATCATCACGGCAATCCAGATCATCTCGTTCAAGGAGGTCATTGCCATCGCCAACGTGCCGAGTCGTGCCCGGGATCTGCAGTCGACCAAGAGCCTGAACTGGTACTGGCTCGCGACCACCATGTACTTCCTATACGGAGAGAGCGTGGTGTATTACCTCAAGCACATCGTTCTGGTGGACAAGGTACTTCTGCCTCTGGCGACGCACCACCGCTTCATCAGCTTCATTCTCTACGTGTTCGGTGCGTGCCTTGTTCCCTCTGCTTCTCGGCATGCCGCCGGGTGGAAATGCTAACTAGCTGCGGCTTTAAGGCTTCGTGTTCTTCGTTGGCTCGCTCAAGGCCGGCCACCTCAAGTTCCAGTTCTCGCAGTTTGCTTGGACTCATATGGCGCTTTTCCTCATCGTCGTCCAGGCCCACTTCATCATGAACAACGTTCTTGAGGGCATGATCTGGTTCTTCCTGCCGGCCGCCCTCGTCATCACAAACGATATCTTTGCCTACATCTGCGGCATCACGTTCGGGCGGACCCAGCTCATCAAGCTGTCCCCCAAAAAGACAGTCGAAGGTTTTGTCGGCGCGTGGGTCATGACGGCCCTCTTCGGCGTTGTTCTCACCAACCTCCTGTTGCGCTCCAAGTACTTCATCTGCCCGGCGACGGATCTCGGCGCAAACATCTTCACCGGCCTGGACTGCGACCCGAACCCCGTCTTCATCCCTCGCACCTACTCGACCCCGCAGCTGTTCTTCCTCCCGCCCAACTACACCCTCAGCCTCACCACGTCGCCCATGCAGATCCACACCTTCTTCTGGGCGACTTTTGCCTCCCTCATCGCCCCCTTTGGCGGTTTCTTCGCCTCGGGGCTGAAGCGGACCTTCAAGATCAAGGACTTTGGTGACTCGATTCCGGGACACGGCGGCATGACGGATCGTATGGATTGCCAGTTCATCATGGGCTTGTTCTCCTTCATCTACTACCACACCTTCATCGCCTTCAAGCGGTCGTCGGTCACCCACGTCATGGAGCTGGCCATTATGGAGTTGACGGCAGATGAGCAGCTCGAGGTGATCAAGGGTGTTCTGAAATATCTGACCAACCAGGGTGTTGTTAAGCCCGAGGTATGTCCCGAGTACTGCCCGAGATCTTTGCGGCCCTGTAACTAACACTCTCAGACACCGGTCTCTTTCGATAAACTCCTCGCGGCAAGCAAACAAGTATGAGTTGGATAGTCTGGATTCGGTGTGGTTCAGTTGCTGGTCGCAATCGGGGACGGTGCATTTCTCCTGGCGTTCGGTTTTCAACAAGCGGACTTTCTAATCCCATGTATGTGTTATGAGGCGAAGTCCTCCGCGTCGCCCTTCAGCATAGCCTTGAACACTGGGTAACAATATGTATCAGGATTTGGTCATAGTTGGATTCCAATTGTAACATCTCCTATTTATACTCTGATTATGGATGTCTCAGCTTATCGCCTGCAACTATCTACTTCGGGTTGGACTATTTTGACTTGGACCTAGACACGGGGGTTGGACTATTCGTGAGTACAGGACACGGTCTTGTCGAGTTTCGGGGGTTGATGAGTCTGTACAAGTACTTCGATTCATTCAGTATCCGGAGCAGAACAACGGCAATTTGACCGTCAAGCACAGAGCGCTTGAGACGATTGTACAAAATACAGCAAACCCTTTCTCACCTGGTGGTACAGGAAGTGGATCTATGCAAAGCCGCTGCCGAACTACGTTGCCAAATAAATACAGTTACATTTCATATCTTCATCTCCCCTGGCCACAGCCTCCTCTGCTCATTGCTCGTTGACAAACAAACCGGCCATGCCCATACCTGTGCCAATGCACATGCTCGTCAGCAGAACCTTCTTGTCGGTTTTCCTGCACTCGCTCAACCCTGTCACGATCTGCCTCGCGCCGGTGGCGCCGAGCGGGTGGCCCAGGGCGATGGCGCCGCCGCGGGGGTTCATCTTGGCCCAGTCCAGGCCGAGCTTGTCGCGGCAGTAGACGGCCATGCTCGCGAAGGCCTCGTTGATTTCGATGACGTCAATGTCGGCGAGCGAGATGTTGTGTTGGGCGAGCAGCTTGGGGATGGCGACGGTGGGGCCGATGCCCATGATGCGCGGGGCGAGGCCAGCCGTTGTCGAGCCGACGTACTTGGCCAGGATGGGCTGGCCCAGCTTGATGGCTGTGGACCGCTTCATAAGGAGGATGGCAGCAGCTGCACCCTGTTAGTGATTGGTCTCGAGGAGACGTTGCAGGCGGCTGTGAAGACTAACCTCCGTCGGTGATCTGGCTGGCATTGCCGCCAGTGGTGGTAGGTCCCCATTGCGGGAAGGCAACGCGAATCTTGGATAGGCTTTCGGCGGTGGTGCCCGGCCGAATACCCTCGTCCTTGGTGAGGGTGACCTCCTTCCACTCGCCGTTGGCGTCCTTGACCCTCGTCTTGATAGGCACGATCTCGTCGTCAGACAGGCCCGCCTTTTGCGCCTTCTCGGCGCGCTGGAAGCTCTCAGCGGCGTACTTGTCCATCTCCTCGCGGGTGATGTTGAAGTCGCGGCTGACGTTCTCGCTCGTCCAGCCCATCGGCTGCATGCAGTCAACAGACTCGGCGGAGTGCTTCGTCATCTCCTCGTCAAACGGCTGCTCGAGGGCGTCACCGCCAATCGTCATCTGCTCGGCCCCGATGGCGACGCCCACCTCGATAGACCCGGCGCTGATGGCGTTGGAAATATCGGCGACGGCCTTGAGACCGGAGGAGCAGAAGCGGTTCAGGCTGTAGCAGCTTGCTGTGTTGGGGAAACCGGCCGCCAGCGAGGCAGCGCGCAGCTTGTATGAGGCCTTGGCGTCCGAAACCTGGTGTCCGGCGCATCAGCAATGTGCCCAAGAAGAGTTTGGGTCGAGAGCGAAAGAGTCCTCACATTTCCAAGGCAGATATCCTCGACAAGCCCGGGGTTGATTTTGCTGCGCTCCCGCACTTCCTTGAGCAGCGAGTAGACCATGAACTCGAGGCTGGTGTCCTTGAACCCGCCCTTCCTCGCCTTAGTCAGGGGTGTCCGGATGGCGAGCGTGATGACGATATCGTCGGCATTTTTGGAGGTACTGTTGCGCACGACGTTAGACAGTTGCAAACGTTCCAAGGACACAGGGGAACATGCATCTGGGAGAGCGCGCTGCCCGGGGACAGGTGCTTGAGGATGGAGCCGAGACGTTCAACAGCCATTGTTGCGGTATGATGGTATGGGATGGGAAAGAGGGATGTCTGTTTGAGGAGATTCGGGCGCAGAGATCGGCAGCAACTGGCAACTGCTCAGATATAGACGGCGGCGTGGACGATGGATGGCGACAACGTGGTTGTTGCTGCTGCAGTGTGGGGTCCGGTTTGCCGAGGCATCTCTCGGTCTTGGTGAGAGTGATCGAGGCCCTGGGGTAAAGTGACCCGAGCCGGGCGCAAAGTCTCGGCTCTGCGGGGACAGCCGTTCGAGCCGTTCCAAATTCTAATTCCAATCCCTCTCCAACCAACTGCAGGATGGCAGACAGAAGACCGGCTCCACTATCGGCAGTTGCACGTCGTTCCCAGCACAATTACCTACTGAACAATAAAACCCTCGCAGTCCGCAATCTCGAGACAATACCGTAGGTATTCTGTACATTGGATCGCGTTGGCTGCCAAGATGCGCGATTCCATCAAAGTTTATCGAGAGGATGGACACGCTGTACTTCGTAACTGCATGTCTCTCAGGGTCCTGCGAACGGCGCGCTGCATTCGTCAATGCAGCCGCTTTGCTTCAGCGCCCGGCTCTGATGGGGGTTTCATCAGCTCATGGAAGGGTCCAAGTTCGGCTTTCCAGTGAACAGGTTGGCAGCCTCGCAGCCTCAGCGCAGTTTGAAGCCAGGTCGAGGATGGGTTCCGATTCCGATCCGTCGCATCCGTCCTCGGGCCGTCCCAACGTCCACGAGAAGAAGAACAAGAGCGGGTCAAATGCAGCCCGAACATCCGACCCTTCGTGTTCACGATCTTGCGGACGTCTCAAACTATCCATGTCATTTATTGGATGCGCCCCTGTGCAGTTGCTTGGCGCTGCTTCGGCGCTCGTTCTATCGACGGCTAAGCCCCAAATAGTCAAGCGCCCATGCGGCCAGACCCCCCGGCGAGGATTGGCGAGCCTGGATCTGGGCGCTGGCGTTTTTGACTTTCAGCTCGTGTCAAGACAAGAAAACCCATCCCGTTCCCAACTGGACGTTGGTCCAAAAGCTGGCCATGATTTTTGCTCGGTTTACCCCTTTTCGCTTTCCCTAACGTTCGCCCTAGGTTTGCTCGCCGACGAGTCCCTCGTTTCTCCTCAAGTCGGCGGCAACCAGAAGAAAGAGGCTGGAAACCCCGGCGCCTGTGCCCCGCCGATTGTGCCGATCTGCCGGATCTCGACGACAACAGCATTTGCTCCCTCCCGAGCTTCATCTCACCATGCTACTGTACCCCGCAGCCCTTGCGGCCTTGCTGGCAGCCGCCCCTTCGCTCATAGTCCCGGTGGCAGCCGCCGCCTCGAAGCGGGGGCTCGCCTTCACACCGAACGAAACCACACGGGGAGACGACAAGATCTGGGTCGAGAAGCCGACAAGCTTGACATGGTACTACGACTACAAGCCCAAACCCGCCTCCACGTATGAGGACGTGCCGCAGTCCGAATTCGAGTTCGTGCCCATGATGTGGGGTGCCCCAGAAAGCCCCGGCGATACCACGTTCCTCTCGACAGTGAAGAGCCTGGTCGAGGACAAAGGGATCAACATCACGAATGTGCTCTCGTTCAATGAGCCGGATGGCCCATTTGTGTATGGGGGCAGCAACATGGAGCCGTCCGCCGCCGCGCAGATCTGGGTAGACAATCTGCTTCCGCTCCAGAGGATGGGTATCCGTGTTGGCCTGCCGGCTTGCACGGGAGGATCCTCTGGGATGCCCTGGCTGGAAAACTTCTTGACCGAGTGCTCCAAGCTCGTCAGTACCAAGGACAACAAGCGAAACTGCACCTACGACTTTGTGACGATCCATTGGTACGGCAACTTCGACGGGTTGGCGAGCCACATGGGACAATATGCGGCAGCGTGAGTTTCCTTCCTTTAGGATAAAGGTATTCTTAATCCCCGACAGAGCCCTGACTCATCCGACGGATTTATAGTTTCCCGAACAAGACTATGTGGATTACCGAGTACAACTTAAACAACCAGAACCTGGAGACCACGCAGGAATTCTACAAGGTGTCGGCAGAATACTTTGATCGTCTTGACTTTGTCGAGCGCTACTCTCTGTTCGGCGCCTTCCGCAGCGATGTCTCCAACGTCGGCCCCAATGCCGCCATGCTCAGCGCCGGCGGAAACCTCACCGATATCGGCGCCTGGTATCTCGGTCGTCAGTCAACCGGCGTGCTACCCACCGAGGGCTCATCGGCGGCCTTCCGGTCCGTGATTCCACAAGCGAGCATGGCAGTGCTCGGTGCCTTGTTTGCTGTTGTGGCACTGTTCTGAGACCTGTGGTACGGTCTGCGTTGTACAACGTTGCGATACAAGGCATCTTGCGCCTTTCTGTCCATTTCTTTTTCAAGCGCTCTTCACTGCATATATTCGGATTTCGGACTCGTATACCAGCATCGGTTAGCGCCTGTAATATGTATTCCAACTTCACATTTGCGGTACGGCCGCGATGAGTTTTGCTAGCAGCGTCGATCTCTCGCGTTGAAGCATAGATATCTTGCCTACATAAATATCTTGCCTACACATAGAACAGGGGCATTTGCTAGTAAACAGGGGATAGAAATAGAACTCGGACATCGATCAACTTGATTCACAAAGACGCGTGTAGATATTAAAGGTAACGGGAGGGTATCGGGCGCCTAACACCAAAATTTGGAACATGACTCGGAGCGTCGTTTGTCTTAATCGTCCGTGACAACTTCCGAGTTCGAGTGGGAATAACCAAGCCCAGGATTCTCAGCTTCGGTGGCCACCCGGCACATTAGTACAATTTAATGGCCGTTCCGTCCTATACTGAATCCTTATCGTTACCTGCGGCCCCTGCGTTCATCGCGAACCAGTACTGATGGGCAATTTACCTAGGTACCAGGCAGGGGTTTCCCGGTCCTCGTGGTCCAGATATGGGCCAGCACCTATATGTATGGTCTTGTGGGAACACCAGGTTCATTTCCCTCATGTAGTCCTCAATTTCTCGCAGTACCGTGTCGAGAACAGGTAGTACCCCCAGCTCGTTGACAAGATCTTCTTGGCCTCAGCGCCATTTTGGGGTGTGAGAAGACTCCCATGGTGAAGCATTTGCCCTCGGCCGTTGCATCGATTGTACCGGCTGCGCAGCTGGTAATATGGCGCCTGGTCCCTCCATCTTGATTGTTAAGGTCCGCCCCCGAGTCTTGATGCCAACCATGATTCTATACTACGGCTGGCGCAGGTTTTCATGCCAGCATATTACAACTTGACCGGTCTGCTCGGGACCCGCTACGTCCTGGGTTATTAGGGGCGAATTATTCTCCGCTGCTCTGTCAGCTCTCTTATCACTCACCAGCGATATCGGCGATCTGAGCAGCTGATCTGAGTCGAGCTGTGTTTCGGCGCAAACGAGCTGGCAACACAAAAGGGGTCAATACACGGGTAGTTTCCAGCTCTCCGGCTTCCCGTTCGGCTATTATTTTCAATGTTCATCTTTGGCTGTATTAACCTCAACATGCCCTAGAATTTTTGATGAGCACGGCCGGCCAAACCAAGAAGTCCACCGACCGGCGCCATCATCGGCCCGTCACTATTCAGTGCCGACATATCACGCCGGGCCGGGAACACAATAGGCGTGTGCTCGTCTATGCTTGCTGTGGTCTTGCTTTACGTTGGTAACCGGGGGGCGGCAAGCACTGCCGCTAAGATGCCATGAATGTGTGTGTGGGCTCGTGGGCGCTTGGCTACTCCTCACACTCCGCAAACTCCGTATCCTCCGGCACCCCGCCCGGGCTCTGGGGTTCCATTCCCGCCGCGCATACCGGCTAAATACGGAAGTGGAGTGGAGGAGTCTTGGGGACGCCTGACCAGCTCCATCCCCTCATCTCCTCCGGGGTATCATCGGATGTGAATAAGACCATCAAGACTAGTTCGGGGACTTATAAACCCCTTCTTCAGCCGAAATAACTGTAATCTTGGACCAGCCAGCACACACTTCAAGAATTCTGAACACCATGCCTCAGGTCCGCAACCCCATCCTTCCGGGCTTCAACGCCGACCCGTCCGTCCTCCGGGTCGGGGATGACTACTACATCGCCACCTCGACGTTTGAGTGGTATCCTGGCGTCCAGATCTACCACTCTCGGGACCTCGCCAACTGGGATTTGGCCATCCGCCCCCTGAATCGCAAGAGCCAGCTGGACATGCGCGGCGACCCAGACAGCTGCGGCATCTGGGCCCCGTGCCTGACACACGACGGCGAGAAGTTCTGGCTCGTCTACACAGACGTCAAGCGCAAGGACGGCGCCTTCAAGGATGCGCACAACTACATTGTCAGCGCGCCCGCCATCGAAGGCCCCTGGTCAGACCCCTTTTACATCAACTCTTCTGGCTTTGACCCATCCCTGTTCCACGATGACGACGGCAAGAAGTGGTTCGTGAACATGCTCTGGGATCAACGTCGCCGCCCGCTGCTGTTTGCCGGAATCGCCCTGCAGGAGTTCGACCCCAAGGCCGGCAAGCTCGTCGGGCCAGTGAAGAACATCTACCAAGGCACTGACCTATCTCTCGTCGAGGGCCCGCACATGTACAAGCGCAACGGGTGGTACTACCTCTTGACCGCCGAGGGCGGGACGGGATACGAGCACGCATGCACCCTCGCCCGGTCTCGGAACATCTGGGGCCCGTACGAGACGCATCCGCAGCAATACATCCTGACGAGCAAGGACCACCCTCACGCGGCGCTGCAGCGGGCAGGACATGGCGACATCGTCGACACCCCTGACGGCCGCACCTACTTGGTTCACCTGACCGGCCGCCCGACGACGCAGTTTCGCCGTTGTGTCCTGGGCCGCGAGACCGCCATCCAGGAGGCATACTGGGGCGACGACGATTGGCTTTACGTCAAAAACGGCCCCGTCCCAAGCCTCTTTGTGGACCTGCCTGGCGCCCGCGACGACGACAAGTACTGGGCCGAACAGCGGTACACCTTCGAGTCCGGCCTTCACAAGGACTTCCAGTGGCTACGCACGCCCGAGACGGACCGCATTTTCAACACGGATGGCGGCAAGCTCACGCTCATCGGCCGCGAGGCCGTCGGCTCCTGGTTCGAGCAGGCCCTGGTGGCCCGCCGGCAAACTCACTTCTCGTACGATGCCGAGACCGTCATCGACTTTTCGCCCACCGACGAGCGCCAGTTTGCCGGCCTGACGGCCTACTACTGCCGCTTCAACTTCTTCTACTTGGCAGTCACGGCGCATTCCGACGGTCAGCGAGAGCTGCTCATTATGACGTCCGAGGCGACGTGGCCGCTTGGCACTCTTGGGTTCCCACTTCGGGAACCCTTCCCAATCCCGAACGAGGGTAAGGTCCGGTTAGCACTGACCATCCGGGGGAAGAACCTCCAGTTCTACTATGCCCTAGAGGGAGAGGAGCTCAAGAAGATCGGACCCGTGCTTGACGCCAGCATAGTGTCGGACGAGTGTGGTGGCCACCAGCTGCATGGCAGTTTCACGGGTGCTTTTGTTGGTGTTGCCGCGTCGGATACCAACGGGACGGCGGCGAAGGCGAGCTTTGACTACTTCGTGTACAAGCCGGTCCAACATGAGAGTGACCGGTATGAGATTTGAGGGGATGAAATCAGGACAGCTCACTTTTTGTAATTCATTATCGTTGAAATGCACTCGAGACTTGTTGTTTGTGAACCCGTAAAGTGCAACCCCTGAATCGTTGACGAGTTCAGATAGTCCGTCTTCACCTATGATTTTCGTTGTTTCGGTTGAAGTTGTATACTACTCACTCTTGGCTCCGTTGGTGAAGGCTAATCAAGTCAAGCCTTCGTCCCTCGAAAGAGAGCGGAGGTCCGAACGGAAAGGGGTAGTAATATTGACACAAATTGAGGGTTCTTCTGGGGGCCCGATGCTCGGCTGCGATTTTTGGCATTTGCCACTGGTTTCCGGAAACGTCTTGCGATTTAGAATAAAATTTTCAGTCCGGTACCAAAGAAAGATTTGCAATGGAATGGCAATTATGAATCATTTCTGTCTCACACTGGTAGTCCCCTACCGAATCCGGGAAGTTGGCCCTCACAACAGCATTTAATTGCCGCATTTGGAGTTGGCTATGGGATCGGTGGCTGGACTCTCTTTGTTTGAGTTCATGCACATCTACTCCGTACAAGACGCTGTTGCCTGAACCTACCTTGAACATTCTTCGACCCCAACTTTCGACAACAGCCGGAACGTGCATCGTTTTGCTTGCTTCGCTGACGCACAACTACAATAATCTATCATACCAACGCAAGCATGGGGACCGTGTCAAGAGTCCTGTTAGTTATCCTCCGTCTTGGGGAGCTGACTTGCGGTGCCGTTGTGCTGGGGATCCTAGGGCGCTTCTTCCACCTCGTCGACGACGCCGGTTTGGTCGATCCGAGCGGGAGGCTTGTCTACGCGGCTGTGGTCGCTGCACTCACCATCCTCGCCGCGCTCATTTTTATTGCCCCGTTTGCCTACTCATTCTGGTCTTTTCCAATCGACTTCTTCCTCTTCGCGGCCTGGCTAGCCGCTTTTTGTGTGTTGGAGACGGTTAGTCGTGCTGCCCTCGCTCGTCCGCGTGGCCTCGATAAGAGACAATCAGACACTGACAAGACTTATAGCTCACCGGCACGAATACGTGCGAATCGGATTGGTACAGAAGCTACTGGGGCTTTTACTGGGGCCGTTGGTACCGGGATGCTTCCCCTGGCGTGGACGTGATGAGGACTGGCTGCGCAGCCTGGCGCACTGTCTTGGCCTTCTCATTCATTGCCATGATCCTGTATCTTTTGAGCGGTTTCCTCGTGAGTTTGCTTTGCTCATCCAACGCGGTCCCTTAGAACCTTCAAGCAGCGGGCTAATAGGGAATATACTGGACTTTTGCGCACGGGAAGTTCAAGAGTAGAAGCAATGGCTTCCTCCAGTCAGTCACCTCACATTGCGGAAAGATAGTTACACTGACAGTTATTCATTGCAACAGGAGGCACCGGACGCGCCGGACCAAGCTTAGGAGGGGTACGGCTGGCGCCGCGGGCGCTGGTGGTGCAGGCGCTGCGGCGCCAACCGCGCCAACCGGAAACGCTGACGCCCCCGTGTCGTCCGCGCAGAATGTCCCGCCAACTACAGTCACGCCGGCCACGCCGGCCACATCTGGGCCAACTGCGGCGGCAGAGGACGTGCGATCTCCAGTCTGATGCACACGACTTGTATGTCTAAAAGCCTGAGGGCTGGGGGCAACGGGGAGGATACAGAGCTATTCCTATTTAGTTTGTGTTATTGACGGGACATGGATATTGTTCATCTCGTGGGTTGAATCCAGCAGAATCTAGTTCTCTTCCATTACGTACATGTACCGTCTCGCCTGCGCAAAACAATCCCAACTCCCACCCGAGAAACCGGGAACATCGCCAAGGGTTGCGCCAGCCTGTCGGGTTCAATCTTGAAAGTACTATGTACCATGGATACCTGGTACCTTTGGTCCTTCGCGAAACTCTGGAAACGGCTCTCAAATGTTCCGCGTGACTCGGATGCTTCCTGTTTTTGTTCTCGAAGCAACCATCCCTCCGCCCTGACCAAGTTGCCAGGGGTTAAACTGACTGGCCCGCAGATGAGATCCCGGGCCGTGCAGCTCGTTCCATGGGTTCAAGGACTGCGGCATCGTTCCCCATTGGACCAAGTTTCACTGCTCCCCGGCAATCCCACCGCAGTCTGACGCACCTAACAATGCCGTCCCGTTCCCAGGCTTCGTTGTTTGACTATTGCATGGCCCAAAGATGAGCAGTCGCATTATTGATCCCGTCCTCCCGGGACGAAGTCTCCTGCATGTCATATCGGTGGCTGTGGTTCATTCCAAAGAAGGCGGTCGGTTGAAATGTATGTCCATACAAACCTGGGAGGGTCGGGCGAAGCCACCTCATCGGGCCCATTCACACTCGAGCGAATATGAGGGGTTGAGGGTGTGATTCTCCTGCACGTCGATCCGGGATCCGAGCTCGCATCACGCAACTAATCTTGATGATCCTGGTACAAATGGTATGCTGGGCGCGAAACCTTCCAGAACACGTTAGAAAATATTGCCTCGTGCATTCTTGGCCGCGGGTTGGTGGACTTCGAGGGAGGCGAGGACCGTGGGGTGGTCCGGTTTCTCTGTTGCGGCGTTGCCCATTTATACCACGCCCCCTCTGGGCGTCTCCCACGCTGACCTCTCCCCCTCCCACCGGACGATTACGCTAACTCCCCGGCCCTAACAAGAATGGCGCTTTCCAAGATTTCCCTCGCTGCTGTTGGCCTGCTGCACCTGTTCGGCGCCACGGACGCTTACAGCCCTGCCGCTCGCTCCGTCGCACACTCGACAATTGTTGACAGGGCAGACGAGCTTCTGTCGGAATATGACTACATCATCGTCGGAGGCGGCACGGCCGGGTTGACTGTAGCCGACAGGCTTACTGAGAATGGAAAGCGTATGTTGACCCGGCCACCTGGCGCCGTCTTTGCGAATTACCAGTGTCTCTAACGCGTTGTAGATTCCGTCCTGGTCGTGGAGCGAGGCGTCTTCCGTGAGAAACCCACTTTCCCTCACCACTGGATGCGAACTGGGCTGCTAACCTCCAACTAGAAAACTCCAGCTCTGTGACCACAGTCTCAGGCGGCTTCAGGGGGCTTATTGACCCGACCCTCACGTTCAACATCAGCTCTGTTCCCCAGACGGGCTTGAACAACCGCAGCATTGCTGTTATTGGCGGCCTGATTTTGGGCGGCAGTTCCGGCGTCAACGGTATGCAAGTTCTCCGTGGGCAAAGGGAAGATTACGACCGCTGGGGATCCTACTTTGGCAAAAAGTCGGAGTGGAGCTGGGATGGCCTTCTGCCTTACTTCCAAAAGGTACTATCGCCCAAACGCCTCATGCTTTGTGTTGGGAGTCTAACAGTCTAACCCCCCTAGGCATGGAACTTCCACCCGCCCACCCCTGAATTGGTTGACCAGTTCGACATCAAGTATGACGCCAGCTACTGGGGGAGCACTTCCAACGTACACGCCTCATTTCCAACCTTCTCTTGGCCAGTCCTCAGTGAGTCTGAATTTCGTAATAGTGTTAATTAGTGGTCGTGGTTGCTCACCAGTTGATAGAGATGGAGATGGCTGCGTTTGGAGACATTCCCGGAGTTAACTTTCCGTCTGATTCGGGATCGGGCGAGACAGGGGCTTATTGGCACCCGGCATCCGTCGACCCGGCTGTAGTTCTCAGGTCCTTTGCGAGGCCCGGTCATTGGGACGGTATTGAGGCAGCTCGCGCCAACTACCACACTCTGACTGGCCAGAAGGTGCTCAAGGTCGCGTTCCAGGGCAAGCGCGCGACCGGAGTTGTGTTTGTGCCCGCAGGCGCCACGGACCAGTCCCAGGCCCGGACTGTGAAAGCGAAAAAGGAGATCATCATGGCTGCCGGCTCGATCCATACGCCCCAAATTCTCCAAGCAAGTGGCGTAGGCCCGAAGAAGTTGCTAAAGGAGGCGGGCGTGCCCGTGGTCGTTGATTCTCCCGGTGTAGGCAGCAATTTCCAGGACCAGCCGTTCACTGTTGCACCGTCCTTTAACTGTAAGCAGAGGGATTGCGTTTCAGATAAGGGGGTGCTTGCTGATTACCTATCTCACAGTCACCACATTCCCCTTCCAGCCCGACTTTTATGACATGTTGATGAATCAAACGTTCATTGCCGAGGCACAAGCGCAGTTTGAAGCAAACAGGACTGGGCCAATGTCGATCGCATCCGGCAACTGCGGAAGCTGGCTTTCTCTGCAAGTCATCGCGCCCAAATCATGGAAAGACATCGCAAAGCGGTATGAAGCTCAGAACCCGGCTGCTTACCTCCCCAGTTCCACAGACAAGTCGGTCATCGCTGGATACAAGGCGCAGCAGAAGGCACTGGCCAAGTCCATGAGGAGCAAGGATTCGGCAAGCTACAACTTCTTCCTGCGCGGCGGCTACGAGGAGGGGTCTGTCGTGTACCTTCATCCGACCAGCCGCGGCACCGTTCATATCAACCCGGCCGACCCCTTCTTCTCGCCGCCCGAGGTCGACTACCGGGCGCTCAGTAACCCAACCGATCTCGAAGTACTACTCGAGTTTACTCCATTTACCCGGAAATACTTTTACGAGACGAGGTTGAAGGCCCTTGATCCTGTCGAACTGTCCCCCGGCGCCGAGGTAACTGCACCTGAGGATATCGCGGCATGGCTTCGTACTGTCATGATTCCGTCCTCGTTCCACCCCATCGGCACCGCAGCAATGATGCCCAAGCACCTCGGCGGTGTGGTGGACGAAAAGCTCCTGGTCTACGGCGTCAAAGGGCTTAGTGTCATTGACGCTAGCGTGATGCCGGACTTGCCGGGATCGTACACGCAACAGACCGTGTATGCCGTTGCCGAGAAGGTGAGTTTTGACCTAGCAATACCTCGTGATGACTTGTCGCTGACAACATAACACAGGCAGCGGATCTCATCAAGGCTAGAGCCTAGGGCGAGCATTGAGGGTGGGATTCGCGGAACTTGACGTGAACTCTATTGGAAATTCTATGTAAATGCTTCAAATATTAATCGCTCAAACAAAATGAGACAACTCCCTTACCCTCCAATTCTCAGTCAAACACGTCCGTGGCATACCGGTCATTCCGAACGCCATCATACCACTGCGCAACCTCAGTTTCTGTAGCGCCATCTCCAAGCACAATCCTACCCATCGCCTTCTTGACCCCTTCTCCGACGTGCCTCGAGCCACACACATATACCCTTGCACCACGCTCCCATAGCTTCTTGACCTCTTCCCTGTCATCCCATAGCCGATCCTGGACATGCTTGCACCCGCTTGTCTCTCCAGACTCGACGCGGCTGAACGCCCTACGCACATCGACAGCGCCCAACTCCTGCCACTTGTCAAACTCGTCCCTGTAAAGGTCGTCCATCTGCGGCCCGCGGCAGCCAAAGAAGAGCAGAGCAGGGCCGAGCTGGCGTCCCTCGGCGAGCAGTGCAGCACGTTCTTGGATGAAACCGCGGAAGGGAGCGAGCCCAGAGCCGGCGCCTACGCAGATGATAGGTGTCTTGTCCATGTCGGCCCCATCAGGCAGACGGAAGGCTGTGTGTGTCGGGCGCACCGAGACAAGGATCTTATCGCCAGCGGCGAGAGAGGAGAGGTACGAGGTGGCGACGCCGGTGTACTTGTTTGCCGGGTTGGCCAATGAAGGGGACTCGAGCAGGGAGTATGTCAACGTCGCGCGGCTGGGGTTGTTGAGTGGCGACGAGGATATCGAGTACTGCCTCGGGCGGATGGGTGGGAGCAGAGACAGGAAAGTGCCAAAGGGGAGCGACACGGAGGGGAACCGATCTAGGAGGTCGAGGATGGAGGCCCGCTTGAGACTAACTTCCTCCGAGTACGAGTCGCCGGCGAGCTTCAGGAGCCGGTGCTTTGTGCACTCATCTTGGGCCGCATCGGCCAACCTCAAGATTCCCTGCGTAATCGGTTAACAAAGGTTCCAAAAAGACAGATTCACATTTATATCAGGGGCACCTACCCTCTTCGTGGCTGGCTGTGACAGTTCGACATAAGACCCAAGAACATCGTAAACGGGAACAGGGGTGCCAGTTGGCAAAGCAGTCCACCTGTCTGACCCAATGGTGATGTGCGAGTCCCACGACAGCTGGAACTGCCGCATGACCCTGTTGATGCTCTCCTTCGAATTGACGGGAAGTACGGCAAGATAGTCGCCCACCTTGTATGCCACTCCGTCCGGAAGCTGGATCTCGACGTGTTTCTTTGGCGATGCCCCAGCAGCCGTGAGCACCGCCTCGTCAACAACTGTCGCTTCCTTGACATCCTGGCGGAGAGTTGAGGATCGGGGACTGGAGAAGACGACGTCGAGGCTGGCTGAGAGCAGCGACTCATCACCGCCACCAACGGTACCAGTAGTGCCGTAGCGGGACTCGATGGCTGGCCAAAACACGTCGTCTTCCCATTGCTCAAAGTCGGTAAACATGTTTCCCTGAGCCACGTCGGTCAGGCCCACGTCGCAAATTCGGGACGCCCCATGGGCCTTCATGGTAGCATCAACGAGCTTGGGGACTTGGTGGAAGGTTTGGGTCCAGTCGTGGTGGCCACAGCCAAAAAGCGAGTAGGATACGTTTTGAAGTTCGTCAGCCTCGAGACGCTTGAGCCAGGCACAAAACGAGGCAGCATTATCCGGAGGCTGGCCTTCAAACGATGCCGTGATGATGACCACCGGCCGATCCGTGGGTAAGCTCTCAGTCGCCGAGTCCATCGGCTCGACCACGGTTGCCGCAAATCCGTGAGACGCTGCGTTTGTTGCGAGACGCTGGGCAAGGCTCTCGCATGTGCCTGTGTTGGAACCGTAAAAGATGCTCATGGGTTTCGCATCTGCTCTGTCTCCCTGCTTTGCGGCCGACGGCGACGTTTGGCGAAGTGCTAGTTTAGACTTGCTGTCTGACGTGACGTTTCCGGCGAGACGGTGCTCCAGCTCGGTCGGTGTAAGTCCATCTCGAAGACTCGCCCGCATGTAGAAATTCTTGGGCTTTGTGGTGAGCGTTTGCTTGTACAGCAGCTCGTAGCTGGGGTCATCCAGAGAGAAGTCAAAGTTCTGCAGCAGCATGGCCATGACAAGAACCGCCTCCTGCCAAGCAAATGGGCGGCCGATGCAAGCCCGCATGCCCGTACCAAACGGCTTCCAGCAGTCGGGGAACTCCTTGGTCAGACGCTCAAAGTTCTTGTCCAGCATGCGCTCCGGCTTGAAGTCCCTTGCCGTCTCCCCATAGACAGAGGGGTCCATGTGAGATTCGGCCAGGAGTAGTGCGAGCCTCTGATCTTTGGCAATGAAATACTTGCCTCCAATCACCTCGTCTTGGTTGGCCGCTCGCGCGATGATGGGGATCGTGGGGCAGATACGCAGTGTTTCGCGGAGAATGGCCGCGATGTAAGGGAGCTATTAACAGGGCCATGCAGGTTAGTCGCCGTGGTTGTTGCAAACAATGCCAACCTGATTCATGACCACATACCTTCTTGATATGTTCCTCTGTGATGACACCTTTACCGACCACCTCATCCACCTCCGCCTGCGCCTTCCGGTATGCGTCTTGGTGCTTGATAAGCAGATAGAACGCAAAACTCAGCAGGCCCGAAGTTGTCTCATGACCGGCGATGAGGAAGGTGATGAGGTTGTCGATGATGGACGAATCACTCAGCTTTTGGCCCGTTTTCGGATCCACGCCGTCCAACATGGCCGACAGCAGGTCTTTTCGGCCGGTGCGTTGTTTCCGCCGTGTGTCGAGAACCCCCTGGGCCGTCTGCCGCAAAATCTCGATGTCGGCCCAGTACTTGCGGTTCGCCTGCTGGTAGAAGACGGAGGTCAAAGCTGGCCGCATGGACCGCGAGCCCGACTCGGTCAGGAAATCCCCCATGGCGTTGATAAAAGGGTGCAGGTCGTCGTGGTAGTACGAGTTGAAGCGGAAGTTCATGGTGCATAGAGCCAGTGTGTCGAGCGTCAGGCGTGTGAAGTCGTCGGTCACCATGATGGGCGCATCTGAGCCATGGCGCGCCCATTTGAGGGTGAGTTGCGATGCAATCTCGTGCATCTCGGTAAACATGCCTTGGATGGACGCGGGCCCAAACGCCGGCATCAGGATTCTGTGGGCAATCCCCCAGTTGGGCTCGTCCTCGCGTGCTGTGAACAGTCCATCGTGCACACCATTGCGAATTTCGGCGAGCGAAGACGCAACAGGCTTCCGGAATCTCTTGTCGTCGCATAGCTCATGAACGAGTGCTTGGGAGCTCTAGATTTGATTATAACCAAGTCAGCAAGGGGTGTTTATCAGACGTACCAGTCGGACGCAGGACGGAACTTACAACAATCACCGTGGAGCCAGCAGGAAGGTTCAGCCGGTATATTTCTCCTGGAATCTCGGTAAGTTATGTGCGTGTCGTGAAAGAGGCGCAGAAACGGCTGCTTACCATATTGCTCGGCAAAGTCTTGGAAGGTCCGTAGTGGAAGCTCCAAGTTGATGTCGAAAGCATTTCCCACCAGGGGCAAACCGGGGGGCCCTGGTATCGGTGTGGTGTTTGCCGTCTTGTCTGTCATTTTTGGGTGTGAATGAATATGGGTTTGGGTACGCCAGTGCAGTCAAGTCCGCCGGGGAATCACTTTCTTATATCTCCCTCCCAGTACCCACTAGGCACGTCTCATGTTCGCGAACCGCGCGGCCTGACGACCCCTGGCGTGGGATCGCGCCCATCGACATTGATCGCTGATTGAGGTCTTCTTGTTTTCAGGGATGGGAATTCGAACCCCGAATGCTGAAACCCGGCCAACCAAGCATTGACTGTCGTGACGCCGGAGTTCGGCGGCCCCGACCTGCTCAATCCCGATCCAGATGCATGCTGGTGGAGTGGGTGGACCTCGGCTCAGTCACCGGCGTCGCCGACGGCCCCATAATATTCGTCGGCCCCATTGTTGACACGTTGACATTCACGACATTCTCGATGAACAACTGCATTCAAGTGGAACGTGATGATAATATCCAAGAATGAGCTCACGGCCACTGATAACCCTTTTAAACATGGTCGGCCATGATGTGCTATGTCATTAGGTAATATCAATTGCCAGCGCATTGGAGATGATATCACTGGGCGATGTCTCTAGCATCCCTAGCGACACCGTTGCCAAGCTAATTAATTCCCTTGAAGTGAAACACAATCTTTGTCGAAGGGCATACGGCAACAACATATTACAGTTAGTAAGGAACGCAAACGAGAGCTGACTTGGGTGGAAACCCATGGACCGAGTGGCATCGGAACTTTGTGATTCCACTCTTCAGAACACGAGGGGCCTCGGCATATCAGTGCCCATGACGCGTGTTCCGTGATAGAAAATGAAACCTCATGCGGATTGTTCGAAACTGCCCCCGGTCTTCGTTATTCCCTAACCCCATCCTAGACTGTCCGTTGTTCTCATGTCATCTTTAGACACTCGTGACTCTATTGCCTCGGCCCCCTCTATTAGTAATGATGTGTTGTCCTGTTCGCCATGTACCCAATCATAACAAAGTCCTTCATGATAGCCGTGCCGTTTCGTAGCATCTCTGTCTGGGACGCGGTACAGGTCTGGAAAATGTCCCACAAATAACATTCCGACTCGGGGTGGGAAGGAACCGCATTCGTGATATCGAACACGTTGTCTGGCCCGCTCGTGGAGTAACCTTCTTTACCACAGGCCTTCGCTGTGGACGTTTGCCCCGTGGCAACGTCCGTGTTAAACATGACTCTCCTGAATATTTGATACGCTGTTTCCGCTTGGTACCAAGGCACTGCATAGATACGTGCACGGTTAGCATTACCATCGCACGTGAAACTCGGGCTCATTGGAACGGGTTTACCTTCGTGCCCAGCTTCAAAGATGCGAGAGAAGGACAGGTTCCCGTGCTGTCGAACCAATCCGCCGGTGTATGTTTTATTTGTCTCGATCTTGGCGTAGCCGGCAGTGTGGAAGCCTTTCCTAAACTTGGATTCGATTGCCAAGCTGACTTGTTCTCCTCCGTACCCTTTACACAGATCATGTTAGTTACGGTACGGCGCGGTATGTTTGCACTACTCACAGTTGCATTGGTAGTCGCGGTCGCCATAGACCAGAGCAACCTTTACCCCCTGGTCCAGGAGCTTCCCAAGAACCGCGAGATTCTTGCCCAGAACAAAGTCTCCAGTCGACATGAACGCTATCTATCGTTAGCTAATATCTTACACCTGAGGTATCCGGACACTTGGATGCATACCGCTGGCTACTGCCGTTGAGAGACCGGAGATGTTGAGTGGGACGCCCAGCTCAAGTTGGACTTCCTTGGAGTTGAGAAAACCACCGGCATACTTGGGTGGAAAGGAATGGGGCATCATGGCCGTGATGTCGAATACGTTCCTCTACACTCGTGGTCAGCTGTGAGAATACCAAAGAGACAATAATAGCCCAACTCACTCCCCGGTCCTCTACGCCTTCCCACATTGTCTCAAAGCAGTAATCGTAGGCATCCCTGCAGGCCTTGTTGACCTCGTTGACATTACCCAATCCCGCTGGATCCCTAGTGTCTGCGAGGGACCGGCAGGCCTCAACCCGGGAGCGACAAGCGGGGAAGCTGTCTATGGCAGAGTTGTACTCCGCCTCCGTGATGACCTGGATCCCATAGGTATTGTTGTATGCCATATGGGGGTGCGATGGCATTTGGGTGAGAATGTCGATGCAGCCGTTGATAATTCCCACGGAGTCGAGTCGTAACGGTATAGCGTTGCTGTCGAGGGTGCCATCTGCAATCTTTTGGTTTTGCTCGGTAAAGAAATTGGCAAACCCGGGACCGTAGTGTCCACCATACGATTCGGACCAGATACTGAACTGGTCGTCTTTTGGCTTGTACTTTGGAAATCTGTGCGCCACGGTCAGTTTCTGCATTCAATTGGAAAGGGCTGGTGTAAAGATACGTACTCTTGTATCCAAACCTGCATAAAGTGCCACGCAGCCAGGGCTGCCGTGGAAGTGGTATTTGCGGTTGACATGGGGTTTTGGGAAGGAAATGTACCAAGCAGGAAGGTCGAATTCAGCTCAGGAACCGGTGACGACGGGGAGAGTGGCGTCACATCGTAGGGCCGCAGTGTCTCGTCAACGGTCCCATTGATGAGGGTGTCGTAGGAGAAGCCGGTCTGGACAGGCTGGTCCATATAAAGCATGTTTACCTCGTTGTTCCATGACCAGGGGTTGAGGACAGTGTCTCTTGAATTGCCGGCGACGAAACACGGACCATTCTCCCCTAGAGCAGCAGGAGACGACGGAGCACCTGGGCCTCCCTGGAGCCACAAAGCCAAGGGCGCGTTGTTTCGGGGGCTCTTGCGGGATTCAAAGAACCAGAAGAACGTGTGGATGTCGTACGGTCGGCCTTCGGCGGCGTTGGCGGGGAGATTCACATAACCGCTGTATGACTTGACCCCTGGGGTGGTCTCGCAAATCCGCGTCTTGTGAGTCCACGGTTAGTTGACACGGTACAGATAAAAACACAACACCTTGGTAAAAGACAAACCTGTTTGTACGATAGTGAAACCTGAGGGTCAAGGGAGGACGTGACACTCCGGTGCTGCGCCGTCTCGGGGGTTCTTGAAATGATCGCGCATTTCGACCCGAGGGCCAACAGACTAGCGAACAAAAGGGTCCGAATGGATAGTAACATTTTGATGGAGCGTACTCGTGGTGGGTGAGACGATGGGGTATGAACGACTCTTCAATCATTTTTATACAAGAATCTGCTTGACACTCCCCCCTGGGCCCTGGGCGCTTGCTTGTTTGCATTCCTCGAGTCGGCTCAACTAATCCGGCGGCGAGCACTCGGACAGCAGTCGGACTCTGCCCGTGGTTCGTGGCTGTGTTACGCATGGCTAGTATGGAGCGACACGTACGCCATAGCCACGCAGGCAGGTTGCCGTAGGAATCAGTTTATTCAGGCACCTATCCAGAAAGCGAACCCCCGACGCCGTTCGGAAATGTATCTGATTCGTCCCTTGTGGAGAGGCATGGACAATTTGACATTGGGTAATTCTTTTTGTTAGCGGCACGGCCCGGCTGCGGCTTGGCCCCAGTCGTTCTCTGGGATCTGCGCCTCAATCCTACACAGAGGGCCCGCCCCCTCGCACAAGTCACGTTATATTTACGAAGAATCGCTGGCAGGTGAGACATTGTTCTCTCCTATTCACTTGATGCGACTCGAGCGTTACCATGGAGTCAAACAAACTTCAGCGCACTTTCAAATTCCACGTCAAGGTGAGAACGGGATGCCTGACATGCAAGTAGGTCAACAATTGCAGCCCGCGCAGGATCACCGGCCCACGCTTGCCTTCGAGCTAATACACAGCACACTAGGAAGCGGAAGCTGAAATGCGATGAAGCGAAACCACACTGTCGTCGTTGCTCGAGCACGGGGCGCGCATGCGAAGGATACCACCCTGACAGGCAAAGCCCGCCAGCCGCTGGCACGGCTATCCATGCCTCGCATTCGGGTCTCTTCACGTCAACGGCCGAGAGGAGGAGTTTCTTTTACTTCCAATTCCAGGCCTGCAAGCCCCTTGGCGGGTACTCCAACTCGTCGTTTTGGGGACGCGAGGTGATGCAGGCGGCCATCCACCACCCGCCAGTTCGACACCTGGTGATCGCCCTCGGTGCCGCATATGAGGCTTTCGAGACAGGGACACCCAGCCAAGAGCCACACTTCACCCTGCAGCAATGCAACCATTCCATCAGACAGCTTGCCATGCTCAACCAAACCCCTGGGTCGCCGTTGTCCGCTGAGGCCACCTGCTGCCTTCTCACAGCGTCCGTGCTGTTCATATACCTTGCGAGTATCCGCGGCCACTTTGCCGAGGCCTTTCAACATGTCCAGTCCGCCACAAAGGTCTTGCAAGACTTTGAGCGTTCCGTTCAGAAACGCGATGGCACTGCCACGCCCATGTACCCGGTCCCGGTTTCGCACCTGCGGTCACTCCTCACCTCGACGTACGGTCAACTTCGAGCTCTGGTCCATGCGCCTCCTGCACCGGGATTCCCAGACCTGTTGGTGTCTGACCTGAAGCCGGCAACCCTCTTCACGTCAGTCCAAGAAGCCCACTCATACGTTGAGAGCCTGTCCCACAACACACTGGCCTTTCTCCAAGATACAGAATTGCACCCGCAACCTACTGCGGAGTGGCTCGAGGCGGCTGTGGCATACCACCGGGAACTTTGCAACGCGCTCGAGAGCAGTCAGAACGCCTTGGACGTCTTGGTGGAAGGTCTACCAGAAGCCGGGGACACCCAGGCCCAAGAGGGCGTTACGGTCCTGCGCATTTACCACTTGTATCTGGTCATTCGACTGCGCATTGACATCTTTCGACCCGACAAGCGCGAGTCCGCCTTTGATGACTTGGAACCGCACCTCGAGGAGATTTTACGGCATTGCGAAATTGTTGTACGAGGGGATCAGGCGATTGAAAAAGCCCCGAGACAGCCCTCATGCTCGTCTGGCTTGGGTTATGTCATGCCACTACACATGGTTGCTGCCCGGTGCCGCAATCCTCGCGTCCGACGGCGGGCCGCGCAACTGCTCCTGGACTGCTCACGCCGCGACGGGCTTTGGGACTCGTGGCTGGCGGGAAGGATTGTATCCCAGACTATGGAAATTGAGGAGCAGGCCATGAATTTGTCCCTGGAGGAAGATGAGACAGTCCTCGCCGACCGACGTATACGGGAGGTGGGGCTTGAGCTCAAGGGGGAGAAGACCGCTGTCCTTCGCTTCGTAACTGTTGATGACTGGAAACAAGGACGCACAGGAACCGAGAGAATGATAGAATGGTGACCTGCAGGGTCAGCGATGATGGCCTAATCTGATTTGTAAATCGGCACTTGCCACGCAGCTATTCTCTACGTTTAAAGTCACGTCGATATTGAGCTCTTTTCTTCATGTACCCTGAAGCTCGTCCTGGTGGCTCATCTACCGATCAGCCTCAACTCCAACCATCTCATCGGTGGGTACGACACAATGGCAAACCCACAGCCGAGCCAAAGGCCAATATCACTGAAGCCCGCCTTCTGTGCCAGCGGGCCAACGTACCACGCCTGATACATGCCGAGAATTGCGCCCGCCCACCCCAGCAGGAACGCTATGAGTGCTGAGACGCCGAGGGGTAGGTACTGTTTATCCTCCCACCGCGACCAGTCAAACCCTCTCTTCCATCGAAATAAGACGTGCTCTTCGACAACGATGACAATCATGATCTCAATCCAATATCCCATCAGGGCGAGGAAGTTTCCAAAGATGACCAGCAGGTTATCCCGTCCGGCCAGAGCCAGAACAAGTTCGATGACGGTGATGAAACACGTCCACACCCACCTCGGCACTGCCTTGCCGTACCGCCCCAAGACCTGGACGCCCAGGGCTGCGGAGTACGTGCCCGGGATACTGTTGGCGATAATGCCTAATGCGACAATTACGCCACAGAGCTTGCCAAAGCCAGCCAGGCCATCAAATGCCTCGACAATTAGGGCACCAGTCGAAATAGCAAACGCGTCAGCCCACGCCGGGTTGGAGGTGACGCCTGACGCGAGGCCGATGCCGAGAAGATAGACGAGAGTGAATGAGAGGAAGAGGCCAGCAAGCGTCAGGAGGAATATCTTGAGCTTGGAAGTTGTCTCCGGGTAGTAAACGTAAAAGTCGGACGCGGCGGCGGCCCACGAATTGGGCACATAAAAGCACAAGGAGAGGAAGGAAAGGCGGTTGGCGGCCAGGGTGACGGCGTCGCCGGTGGACTGGAGGGTTGAGTCAAAGTGCGGCCCCGCGCAGCCGACTAAAACGAACAGAGCCAGAATCTGAGGAATCCACGCGTACCTAAGGGGCTTTCATTAGTGTTGCGTCTTTTTGTTTGCCCACAGATTTTCTGTAGTCTGGAATGGAATGCGAGGGATCTAAAAACACTGAATCCTGATTTACTTACCTCTCGTACGTGTGAAAGATAAACATTCCAAAGACAGCCACAACCCAACACACAACAGCGACGACCACAATCCCCACCACAGTAGTCATCGTCCCCCCGCTCACCGCCGACAAAATTTGGCCAGAGATGATGAAGTTGAGCGTGACGTAGCCCACCATGAGCACGATGTTGAGAAAGCACGGCAACTTGGACGGCCAGTACCCCATGAAGAACCGCAGCACCACCATCGTTCGGTTCCCGCTGGTCGGTCCCCACATAGCCATGTAGCCTGTTGATGCACAGCCCAGAAAACAGCCAAAAACGGCACACAAGACGCTGTCTCTGAAACCGAGACCAAAGATGAGCGGACCAAAGAGGCCGGTCGTCATGTTGTTCGCTGAGATGTTGGCGCCGAACCAGAGGATGAAGACTTGCAGATCCGCCAGCGCCGACGCCGGTTTCCGTTCGTCGGGAGGCACGCGAGTAATACCACGCGCTTCAAAGCCGGATAAGCCTTCGATACGGTGATTGATGCGGCCGAGTGCGTTGAGGATGCCGGACTCTTTGCCCGTGGTTGTTGAAGAAGCGATCTCAGCCGTCGGCACCTCGAGGGGCTCGTGAGCCGACTTTTCGCCCTTTTCAGGGTCTAACAATGATGGCGCCATATCGGATTCGTTTTGTTCGATTCGGTGTGTTGGCGTTGGTCTGGGATTCGCCCGCCCTGATCTGTGTCGCCAGCAGACACTCCTTGGTCGACTAACACGGGAAGAGACACAAGTCAAAACCACTTTGCGTAAACAGCCCAGGAGATTCTCAAGCTATTATCTCTTTCCGTTTCGGGCACCAAAGTTCTGTGCAGAATCGGCAGACAGAGCGCAGCCAATCTCATCCATGTATTCCTGTCGCACCTGCAGCTTCTAAGTTGCAATGTTCATGCCGTGTGATGGCCGTAAGCGGTGACCCGAGCACCGATGCCGGATCAAAGCTAAAGGATGCAGCGTCTGATTGGAAAGGGGTGTTTTAGGGGCGCACTTCCCGTTAAGATCCGTCTGGTTGTGGCTGCCAGGCTTCCATGCCCGAAGCAATATCACAAGCCAATAAAATCGTGGGGGGGGGGGGGGGGGAGACACAATTACCCCCCCATTGATATTGATGCGCCGGTGATGCATCAATGGACGCATGTTTCCCAGCCAGACCATCCCGCGACGTCGCCCGAGCTTCTGAACACGGCCATTTTGCTTCAACACCTCAACCTACGAGGTCTATTAGCATTTTACCGGAGCGTTCAGGGCTGATAGTCCCGGCTCCTAACCTGCCAGTACCTACCTATCTTAGTTCCCCCGCATTACAGGCGATTTCCCCTCCTCTATCCTAGCCCATGGATCATCCACGGCTGACGGCTGAGGAGTTTGCCAAAAAGCGATTTGACTACCTCATTGTCGGCGGCGGCACGGCTGGCCTGGTTGTTGCTGCCAGGCTGTCTGAGCACCCAGACCTCACAGTCGGGGTCCTGGAAGCTGGGTCGCTGGCAGTTGGCGACAGCTTTGTCGATTACCCTGGACTCGCTGGCCGGGCGCTCGGTACTAACCGGGACTGGTGCTTCGACACAACACCACAGCCAGGGCTGGACGGGCGAACGCTCCCGTGGGCACGAGGAAAGGTGCTCGGCGGCTCCAGCGCTTTAAACTACATGACCTGGAACCGGGCTGCACGACAGGATTATGATGACTGGCGCGAACTTGGAAATCCAGGCTGGGGATGGGATGACCTCCAGTAAGTTCTGTACTTTGTTTTATTTATCGTCATGTCGGTTCGTCTCTTTACGAACGAGGTCTCTCCCCATCTATGAGACGTAATTTTTGAGGAGGCCTGAGGTGGTGATATCCTGCTTTGAATGGCTGCTGCAAAATGATGGAAACAGAAATTGCCAAGCTAAAAGAACTTAAACTTACCTGGTACTTAGGCCATGGTTTAAAAAGAGCGAAAACTTCCACGAACCAAGCGAAGCCATACAGCGAGCAACCCGAGTCGGCCTTCACGACGGAATTGTTGGACACGACGGCCCAGTTCAGGTGTCGTACCCTGGCGAATTCACGGCATCACATGAATTGTGGCATCGCACCATGAACTCAGTCGGCGTCGAGTCCAACGACAGTCACCTTGGCGGCAGCAACATTGGGTGCTGGACGAGTGTTGTTTCTGTGGATCCGCAAACCGTCACCAGATCATATGCCGCGACTGCATATTATCAACCCAATGCGTCCCGGTCGAATCTGTTAGTCTTGACTCGGGCTGAGGTCCGCCAAGTTTTGTTGGCGAAGACCGTGACAGACGATGCCGCCGATGGCTGGAGGGCCGAGGGCGTCCTATTTGCCCACGGCGGAGCCCAGTTCTCTGCCTTTGCTTCCCGTGAGGTCATCGTGTCTGCTGGCTCGGTCCAATCTCCTCAGATTCTCGAATTGTCCGGCATTGGTAGCAGTGCTGTCCTTTCCGCTGCCGGGATTCCGGTGAAGGTGGAAAACCCTAATGTCGGAGAAAACCTCCAAGACCACCTAAGTACGTACCTATGTCGTTCATATTAGGCGTCCTTGTTTATTTCAACTCTCTTTATTTCATCCTAATGCTTCCCTATCTTGTACATCCCAAAAGGCTAACTCTTTAAAAATTAGCAACGACAATGGTTTTCGAAGTCGACTCCAGTTTGCCCAACCCCGATGACCTGCAGAAGGACGCAGTCCTTGCCGCCGCGCGCGAGGAGTATGCCCGCACACGAACGGGACCGCTCGCCATTCTGCCTGTATCCGTGTCTTATGTACCAGCTGCTCGATTCACCACGCCAGAGGCCATCCAAACCCTCCTATCGTCGTTCTCTAGCGCCGCCGCTCCCGAAGACAGCGCCACCGCAGACCGCGACGCCCTCCTTCGCCGCCGGTTTGCAACCCGATCCGATGAGCTCGGTCACGTCGAATTCATATTCGATCTTGGCAATTGGGGCATTGATTGCCCCTCTGATGCGTCCGGGTTGAAGAAGTATGCCAGCATGCTGCAGATCCTGCAGTACCCCTTTTCAAAAGGCAGCGTTCACATCCGGCCATCCGACTCCTATGGTGACCTAAAGTCTCGCCTCGTCATCGACCCGCAGTATCTTGCCGGCCCCCACGGCCGTTTGGATCTTGAGATGGCGGTGCACGCCCACCGGTTCGCCGAAAAGATCTGCTCGGCCGAGCCGCTCGCATCCATCATACGAGCGCAAGTGTGGCCAGCAAAGGCGGACACCGAAAGTGACGATGACCTGCGCGCGTGGTTAAAGCGTGTTGTGACGACGGATTGGCACCCAGTCGGGACGTGTGCAATGGGTGGCAAGGCGGGGGCTCGAGGAGGCGTCGTCGACGAGAGACTGTGTGTCTATGGGGTTCATGGATTACGTGTCGTTGATGCTAGCATCATGCCGATTCAAATCAGCGCGCATCTGCAGGCAACGGTATATGCTATTGGCGAGAAGGCTGCGGCGATGATTCTCGAGGACTGTGGTATACTGGGATGAGATAAATAAGGGCTGCGTTCTTTAATACCTGCTCCTGGCTTGGATTTTGACACGCTCGAGCTGTGCTTCAGGCATGCATCTGGGTGATGCCACCCCACGGGAGCTGTCTCCCGACGAGCGAATCCCTTGATAGATACGCATCCCCGGTTGATAGGAGACGAATGCGATGGGGTATGGTTGAGAAGTCCGAGCCATCACTTCACCTTTGAAAAGGGTGATGTAGACGCTTTTGCCATTGTCGTCGAGCTGGCTGCTTGATCCCCCCCTAGAATAAATCATCGCAGTGATCCATTTTCCGCAGTTGACAACAAGTGTGTGAATGTTGGGCAACGAGGTGGGAGTAAATGATGGCCCTGTGTCATCGCTCCCCCGGATCCCGACCAGGGACCCGCATATAAATAGTCCGCAGACTTCTGAAGTTCTGAACATGGCGCAACCTGGGAATAACACCCCTGAGTGTGTTCCAGAGATGCACGGGTGCCCCAAACCTGTTGTCTGGTCAAGTCCGGCCGTGTCGAGCTTAAGGTTTGCGCAGTTATTGGGGAGTGCGACGATGATGGCGTTGATGCCCCCCTGCGAGATATCCAAGCGGTGTCCCCGGCTGTCGGGTGGCACCGTGAGAGAGCATGAATGGAATTTGCCTGGGGGACTGACAGAATTTCACAGGCTCCAAAGGGGACAATGAATTGTTCGAAACCATGACTTCTTTACTCGATCTCTCTACATCACCCAGCACCGACGCCCCCCGACCTTATACCTTCTCGGTTCTCGCCTCCTCTACCGCTGTCACTTCGGCATTCGGCGAACCGTCATGATTCTTCAGCGAGTTGGAGTCCCCTTCCGTCCTTCCCTGAAAGGTCGACTTCGGCCGCCAGCTGGCACTGCGCCACGCAACGCATGTCTTGTCGGCGTACATCTCATCCACCTCCTCTAGTGACAGGCCCTTCGTCTCATAGATCATGAAATACACAAAGGCGATGCACAGGAAGCAGCAGCCGAACCAGATGAAAAAGATCTTGCTCTGCAGGTTGGCATACCCCTCGCCGTAGTTAACCAGATACGGGGTCGCGTACGCAATCGCCCAGTTGAGCAACCACTGTCACATTCGTCAGCATCTATCCCTAAAGTAAAGGGTTGTGATGGGGCACATACGTTGGTAGCGGTCGTCATTGACAGGCCCCTGGCACGATGTTTCAATGGGAAGATCTCGCCTGTGACCACCCACGCCAGTGGGCCCCAGCTAGACGCAAAAAAGAAGATGTAGAGGCAGACAAAGGCGATGGATGCCTTTTGCGCCGCGACATTGAAAACGATGACGTTGCCATCGCTGTCCTGCCCAGTGGTGGTGGTGCCGAGGACGGCGACCAAGAGCTGGCTGATGGACATGCCGATTGCACCGACGAGGAGGAGTGGGCGACGGCCCCACGCGTCGGTTCCGTAAAGGCCGGGGAGCGTGGAGACGACGTTGATACAGGAGGTGATGAGGGTAATGGTAAAGGCGTTGGAGATACCCGAGTTCAAAAAGTATTGGGTGCCATAGTAGAAGATAAAGTTGATGCCTGTTTAAGCAGGTTAGCGGGAGACCAAGGTGGATTATATCGGGCAGAGGTGGCTATACCGGTCAGTTGCTGCAACCCCTGGATGCCCATGCCGGTCAGCTGTCGCTTTAGCATTCCGCCGCGGAAACAGTCGAGATATCCGGCTTGCCCATGGCTCATCTCATACTGGTGGTTGGCTTGAACCTCGGCGAGTTCGTCCCGGACGGCAGCGTGGTCGCGCGGCAGACGACGCAGGCGTCCGAGGGCAGCCGCGGCTTTATCCATCTGGCCGCGCTTGATCAGATAGCGGGGCGTCTCGGGCAGCAGGAACATGCCGACGATTAGAATAATAGACCACGCGAACTGGACGGCGATTGGGATGCGGTAGGAGCCCGTGTCTTGGCGGAGGCGCGTAGCGTTGTCTACGACGGCAGCGAGGAGTAAGCCGATGGTGATGGCGAGCTGGTATGCTCCAACGATGGCTCCTCGGATCCATTTGGGTGCTGTCTCAGACTGGTATAGGGGGACTGAACAGATTGTCAGCTCGCGGTGACTTGGCAGTCAGGGGGACAATGCTTACCAAGCGCGGACAGCAGACCGACGCCGAGGCCGGCAAAGAAGCGACCAGCAAGAAAGAGAGGAAGCGAAGTGGCGGCTGTCTGGAGCACGACGCCCACGTTGAAGACCCAGCACGAAGCAATTAGACCCCAGCGGCGGCCGATGTTGTCGCCGAGGAGCGGCGAGGCAAGAGCACCGAAGAAGGTGCCCGCGGACAAGATGGACACGATAGCTGATGACTGAGAGGGCGAGACGTCCAAGTGTCCCTTGGAATCGCGATACCCCGTGGAGAATAGTTCCCGCCAGTGGTCCATGGCGAGGATGCCGCTAATGGTGCCTGTGTCGTAGCCGAATAGCACGCCCCCGAAGGCGACGAAGGCGCCAATGGCGATGGCTGGCCATGCGGCGCCAGCCTCGCCGGCAGGCTTGGAGATGCCGAAAGTCATCGTGATCCTGAATAGATGTCTTATCCACAAGGAGAGAAGCTGGTCGATGCAGAATGACACAGAGTCCAGTTCCCCGGAGGGAAGGCGCTCCTTATAAACCTGGGGTGTGTCTGGGATGCTGTTTGTTGCGGGGGAATGGGCGCGGAGAACCTGGGGAACGAATTCTCAGATACGGAGGCTCCGCCCGCTAGCCAGAGAGGGAGGAGCTGTCCCCGTGATGTACACCCACCACGTTGAGAATCCAGGTTCGGACCGTTCGGTACCTCTCCGGTGGCTACACGGGACACAGGTACAGCGGTACCCATGCGAGCCGAAGCGAAGACTCAACAGGGTGTTGCATTAAAATATCTTCGTCAAAGTATAATGGTTCCACTCGTTGCCAGGAGCAAAAGCTTCGCAACTGCGCCCGACGACGTTGAGCCAGAGTTCATCCGATGTCCAAATCGTCAGTAGCTAGCTAACTGCATAGAGTCCGAGCCTGTGTCTCCTCGCTGTGTTCTCACAGTTAGGTCCCCACGTGGTCCCCTGGTCAGTGGCGGGATCCCGACATGAATGAGGGGCCTCTCCTGCTCAAGATCGGTCCGTCTTCGGCTGAGAAAAGCCCAGGACCCTGTTTTGGGCCCTGTTGCCTCCTCGAGATGGGCCAGCTCCGTGGGGAGCCCAGGGGCGACAAACGGTGAGGCCGGTCAGCTGGTTTAGTTAGTGGACCCGGATTTAACTTTGGTCCAGCGGCTGAAACCGTGGCCCGGGCAGCGCTTCCCGTTTTGTTCAAGTGTCTTGTGGAGGGGAGACAAGAGATCTGATAGGGCAGCTGCAGCATGACATTGCACCCTAGGGACATTTTGGGCGACCGGCACCACTTCGGTGCAGATCTTGGAACCCGACAAGGTTTAGGGCGCGGTAGTCGAGGCTCGGCAACCCCGGCACTCGGCAAGTCCCGAAGTCGAGCCACTGTTTGCTCGCCGTCTCTTTTCATCGTGGCACCGTCCGCGTCCGCCTTCTCTGGGCCCTTTGGTGGCGTTTTCTATCGCTCAGTGAGCAGACCTCCTAACTGAAGGGGTCATTAGGGGTGGCTTAGCTATAGTCATGGGTTGCTACGACATCTGGATTCATCAGAGTCCGAGACTTTTCTTCATGCCCCGTTTCTTGTTAGGAATCGGCCCTGTTTGCCCCTGTTGGAGCAGCACGACTCCACCCTTTTTGCGCGATATTGAAGTCGGTCCGATTGCCCGGCATCATGCCAGAATTGTTGAAAGATGCAAAAATAGGAGGGAGAGAAAGGATGGCAAGCTCATGGTTTCGTGAATCGTTAGTGAAGTGAGACGATCTGAAAGCGCTGTGCCGAGGGAGAAATGCTCAACTAACTGAATGTACAGAATCGGCTGTTGCAGGCCCGCTTGTTGTATGTTAATGTTATTGGGCGAGCGGATGAGATGCAGCGACGAAATATTTGAACTCGGGAAGTCGCTTTGGCCCCAGTAACCCCTGAATCCTTGAGGGCTTTACAAGGAGCCTTTATTAGACATTACCATCGACTTTGCTAACAGCCCCCGTCCCCCTTCCTATGGGATTTTGGGCTTCCTATGGGATTCTAGGGTACGGATCGCAGGCTCCTCGCGTAGGGTCGTCCGCAGCGATACAAAACGCAAAGAATAACGGACCCTGTAGTATTCGTATCATGACTCGCACCGAGGTATAAGTTGCAGCCCTTAAGGAATTTACTATCGCAGCCCGATAAGTAATACCCTGAAATAAAAAAATCCGTGACGCTTAGGGAGAAATAATAACTGCTGAGATGTGTTTTGAGTAAGAGACTATAGTTATAGTCTTGCCGCCAAATGTTTTGACTTTGATGAAAGGACTAGAGAGCAGAGTAATTCGTAGATTGGGCATAACTTGTAGATCTAACTTCTGAGATATATTAGCTAAACTGGATAAGGTACCTAAGCTAGTACTTGCAACAACGCAACGCGCGTTGCAACGCGTTACAACGCGTTACGGCAACGTAAATCAACGATTGAAAAAAATAGCCTAACGTAATTTAACGACTAGCCCGCGTTAACTTAGTACGTTAACTAAATTTAGTTTACTTTTAAAGCTATTCCTAGTATTCTAGGCACTGTAAAGGCTCCTATTTGTAGAGGCTTAAGGTATTTTTCGTATTCTAGTTCGACCTAGCTGAGATTACTAGGGTTGACTATCCTGCCCTCGGGGCCGGATTAACTAGCTATCCGGGAAAATCGACCCCTAACCTATCACGGGGCGAAGGCTGGATACTCAAGGTCTGGCTGATGATCTCTGTTGTGCCGTGAAGAGGCAAGAAGCTATCATGGCCAGAGCTGGCGCTAATCTATGGATCGTTGGTGCCTAAGGCAGCCAATCTGAGTACGTGAGGGTTGGCCCCGTGACACTGTACTTGATTGCGTCTCCAATCATCGAGACGGTATTTGGCCTGCAGACTGTGGCTTCCAACCAGCGAATGACGGGGCAGCAGTACAGTACTCAAATCATGGAGGTGACCGAAAGGTTATGGACATGGCGACGGAGCTTACCCGCCCATCTGCTCCTCGATTTGAGTTCTGACTGTGAACCAAACCACTCCAACATGTCGAGGGTGCACCGGTTACAAGCACTAGCTCTCCAACTGACCTTTGATAACCTGCTCATCATTTTCTATCGCCCTTTGATAGCACAGCAAGTCGACCATCTCATCAAAAACCAGCCCGAGAATGGCCAAGGCGCTACCCATTCACCATCGAATATCTCCGGCTCCTATGCAGCAGTATCCTCGCTCTTTCATGCACAAAGCGCTGATAGTCCGTTGTCGACATGTCACATGTCGAGCACCGAGCAATGGTGGGATGCGGCATTACGGACATCCAAGGTGACGGAGATGCCGCAGCTTGCTCAACTGGCCACCAATACCCACTTGGTGGCATTTCTGGCCATCAATTTGTTTCATTCAGGCATTGTCATGGCTGTCCTGGCCTTGTCCGACCCGCTCTCTGACAGAGCACAGGAGGTGAAGCGGACCATCACGCGCATTTATCGTTTGCAGGAGCTTCTTGGAAAAAAGACCAAGCTGTCCGTGCAAAGCAATCTCATCCTGAAGGATGTTATCCATATGCTTCTACGCCGGGAAGCGGATGCCATGTTGGCTCCTGTCGTCGCTTCACAGGCCCAGCCTGCTCAGGCTGGGGACGGCCAGAAGACGCCAACGCCATCGAACGCGCCGTTGATGTCAGTTGAGGATACGCTGCGCCTACCCATTCAGCTACCGCTGGGCACTATCAACAATGGACAGCACCGTGACGCCCAACAGCATAACACCGCCGACAGGGTTTTGCGTTTGAATGAAAGTCTGGCATCATTGCAAAGAGGTAAAACCGCAATCCGAATCACCACATTGACTGTATGTCATACTGACAACCGCGCCGCTTCTAGTGTTTCCTGTCGGGTTTGACGGAGTTTATGGTGACGACTCAGTCAACAACGACGACGGATGGAGCCACGGTCAAGGTCTTCCCAGCGTTGCCTGTGGTAGCAACGACGCTTGGCTCCACACTGATTCTCCAAGCGTTGACATCAATGGCGGGCCGGGGTGGTCCAACGAGGAAGGTTTTGTTGATGCAACCGGAAACGGATTGTATTGGTTCTGGGATTCAACGTGGAACGAGGCTCAATCATGAGACTTCAGTTTTGTTTCTCCCCTACGCTTCTATCAACTCCAGGCCCGTATATGACCGTTTTGATCCCCGCCCTGTTAGCGACATTCTTGAATGCTTCCTCGGCCTCGGCAAAGGAGAAATCGTGTGTAATAAGACTGCCCAACCGAACGCGATTAGAGTCCAACAGCTGAATCGCAAGCTTGTAGTCACCAGGCCCATACCGAAAGCTACCCTTCAATGTTGCTTCTTTGTCGCAAATCTGACCGATTGGAAATGCTATGGTCGGGGAGCCCAGACCTGCCTGCACAAAGATTCCTCCACGCTTCAAGACACTGACACCACAACTGATGCAAGGTTCCGCTCCCGTCGCATCAATGACAACATCCACTCCTCCAGTAGCAACTTGAAAGTTTGCTTTGCTCAACAGGCTCTCGGCATTTGCGTCGGGCGATGATTGAGGGTCCATCTTGTAGGTTTCGGTGGCGCCGAATCTTGTAGCGAACTCCAGCCTGGACTCGACCACATCTGTGACCACAACCGTTGCTGCACCAAATGCCCGCGCGACGGCACAGCACAATAGCCCAATTGGACCGGCACCGAATACCACCACCGATTTTCCTTGGAGGTTTCCAGCAAGCCCGCAGACATGGACAGCGATGCTTGGTGGTTCGACCAGAGCACCTTCACGGAAAGAAATATGCGGCGGTAGCTTGAAGCAGCATTCTTCGGGGAGGATGTAAAAGGTTGCGAGCGTGCCGTCGTAGGGAGGGGACGCCGACGCTTCCAATTATGGCGACAGCACAATCCACTGCCAAGTACTGGAGCCGAAAGCCAAACCATGTCAACTCCGTAGGTACCTAGATCCACATACTCTCCAAGGGGCAGTCTCCTGGGCAGTCTCTGGGGTAGTATAAGACTACCGGGGCACCCAAACTTCCCCAGACTTCCCCAGACTTAGCCATCCTCACCATCAAGCTCATCCCCTTCCATGCCGGGACCCTGTGGAGAAACCCACCTCAATCAAGCTCTGCCTTTTTCTCAAGTTCTTTCATCATGTCTTCTGTTGTCGCAGCCCGAAATGATAAGCTGAGGCAACGTACGGACCTTGTCCGTGCCCGAAAGGATGCCGAGGGAAGCTGGCTGGAGAAGAAGCTGGAGCCCGGCAAGGTTACCGCTAGGTATCCTTTCAAGGGGACTCCATTGCTGTACGCGACTTGCGGGTTTGGGAGTCTGGGTGATGCTCTGTTTGTTACAATCCTGGTGAGTTCACTTTCACTTCTTTGCGTCTGAACTCTAGACTAGTTATTGGTGTTAGGTATCATGTCTGGCCTGCTTGTCAATCCGGTCTTCGTCAAGCGCTACTTTAGCGATTTTGGCGGCGCCAACGACAGCACAGCTAATGTCAGTCCCTCCATCACCGGTATATCTGTCGCCTGTCTACAAGCCTCCGCTGCCGTAGGTTCACTCATTGCCGGCAGACTTGGCGACATGATCGGTCGGAAGAGGACAGTCCGCTTGGGCGGCTTCATCTACTTCTTCAGCGCCTTCATCCAGATCTTCGCTCCGGGGTTCGCCACCTTTGTTGCCGGCCGCACTATCCAAGGTCTCGGTGTTGATTTCCTCTCCATGACTGTCCCCATCATTGAGACCGAGATCGCGGCACCACATGCCAGAGGTCTGATGGTCGGCATCGAGTATACTTGTCTTATCGCAGGGTACATGCTGTCGTGCTGGGCCGACTACGGCTTTCATATCATGCTCCCAGATGCCATGTCGTGGCAGGGTCCGTTCATCATCCAGATCATCCTCTCGGCATTTCTGGTGCTCATGTCCTTTTTCCTCCCGGAGACTCCTCGATGGTTGGCTAAGAATGGATTCATGCAGGAAAGTCTCCAGACAGTTGCAGATTTGCATTCCAACGGCGACACGGAAGCAGAGCATGTTCAGCAAGTCTTCCTCGAGATTCAAGAGGCGGTTGTCTATGAGGCGGAACTCGGAAAGTCGAGCTGGGGCGTGAGTGCTACTTCTGAATCCGGGTGAGATGGCGAGCTAACAATATTATCAGGAGATGTTCACCCGATACAGGAAGCGTACCATCGTCGGTATCACCGTCCAGATGTTTGCACAACTCAACGGAATCAACATCATTTCCTTCTATCTTCTTAGCACACTAGCCTCGGCTGGATTTGACGACAGGACATCACTCCTTTACACCGCCGCAAACGCGCTTCCTTACACCGCCGCTACGGTTGTTACCTGGTAGTTGGCCGACCGATGGGGCCGTAAACCCCTTCCCATCCTCGGAGGTGTTGGCATGGCAGTACTTCTAGGCATCGTCTGCGCCTTCACCGAATCAGCCATGGCCGTCACCACCAAAGCCGATGGCCAGTACGCTTTCGTCATGCTCTACAACATCATGTATGGCTTTACCTGGGGCCCGATGCCTTGGCTTCTCCCCGCTGAGATCTTCCCGCTCCGAGGCCGCAGCAAAGGTATAGCTCTCGCCACCACCTCCAACTGGACTTTCAACTTCATTGTCGGCATGGTGTCTCCGGACGCGTTCGCAGGAATCGGTGGCTACTTTTATCCGGTCATTGCGGGTTTCTGTCTCTTTTCAGCGGGCCTGGCCCATTTCTATTACGTCCAGACGGCGAACCATACGCTGGAAGAGATTGCCGTTGCTTTCGGTGACAAGGCATTTGCGGATACTGATGAGGAGGTCATGGAGAGTGCCAAAAAGGGGGGTGAGGCGGTACATACCGAGGTTTGAGCTGAGCAGTTGATGTAACCCTAAGTAACCGGGCGGAATCTATCCACTCACACAAGGGTTCCACTATGATGAGTGTTCGTTTTAAAGTGTCGTCAAGTTGTCCTTGATAATGGGTGTCAGCTATGTAACACGGACAGCAAGGGATAAGCGGCCTCGAGTCTGACGATATAAATCCGAACGATAGTAAGGTGTGCAATATTTTTGTTGTCTGTTTTGTATCCCCCGGTCCCAACGCGGGGGCAATCGTAACGCCAGCTGAGAGCAAATCAGCACGACGTACCACCCAGCGTGCACTCCTCGGTCGAGGGGTTGGAAAGGAGTCGGCAATATAAGCGGCAAACATTCGATAAATACAAAGTTAACTTCAACTACCTACAAGTTTTCCCCTACATTCCCATTGCTCCAGGCGAGAATGAGCCGGAGTCACCTTTGGGCCCGCATCGGCAGACTGATGTGTTTTCCAATGCTAAGCGCCAGCGTCAACACCGACGGGGCGGTGGCATACGCCGACCTGACTAGAAATGTGCCTGAAATTCTGATAGCCGGATCTCGACACAGTTTTTCTCTGTACAGCGGAGCGTGACGTCTTTCAAATGTACGATGGACGAAAAGCGGTATCCCAGCGGATGCATGAAACCGGCACAGCTGGCTAGGTAAGGACGAATTCGAGAAGGCTAAAACGAGCTGGGATAGACAGCCAGCGTGGCGCTGCTGGAGAAGGGGACGCTCTAATTAAGGTATTTGAGACTACCTCGAGAAGCATCCCGCCGCGCGCTATCGTGACGGCGAAGCTCAAGTGGTTGCACGAGCTGGGGGTTGTGGTCATGAAGCACGAAAAGACAGATGGACTAGCCATTGACATCCCAAACTCTATCGTCTCTTGCTACGGGGATTCTGCACGTGGGGCTAGTATATCTCAAACAGGGAACAATAGGATATGAGGATTTGGATTTAGTGAGCCGACAACCGTACTACAGAGATGTGTACTGTAGATTTGGGCTATGATACCAACTATTAGGGGATCCGGCCTCTTCCCAAGTTAGTCCCTGTGGAATGCCTCGCCTCCTCTTGTCTATGTAGTAACTTGATTCCTTTACCATTTGACATTGACGGCAGTAGCAATGAGATTGCCGTTGCCGTACGCTGCTTGAGCACCTGTTTTACAATACACGTCAGAGATATATGATCCAGGAGAAAACCCTAAGCTACGGAAAAGGGGCGTGGACTTACCGGCGCAGCTCTGGTTAGGACGGGTGCAGGAGTTGATAACCCACAACACACCATGGGCAACATCCCGGCTGTAGGTAAGATTGTGTTAGCCCGGCACTTCAAGCAGCAGACAGCCAGAGGGGTGTTTTGTACTTACCAGTAGGAAGACGTGCCACCGTTAAGGGCCGAGCCATAAACGTGAGCTTTGCCTGCCGTGCACATGACTGTATTTTCGGCAGCTACGCACGACTTTGTGCCCAAGTTTCGCAGGTAGTTGTAGCACGCAATGATGTCGTTCACATTGGTGTATGCAGCCTCAGCAGGCCCGCATTTGCCAGTAAAGCGCTTATCGAGCTCCTGGGCTCTGGCACGCAGCTCTGCGAGTGACACGGTTAGCAACCGTGCAAGTCGGCGCGGGAGGCTCCGTCTTGTCTTTACCTTCGGGTGTCCCCATCTGGTAGAGCTCGGCGGACGTGACGTTGAGCTCCGCAAGCGACGGCATACCGGGGCCGGGAATCACTTCCGGGTACACCTTGGGAGCCGCCATAACCCCCTGGAGGGAGGCAAGCCCCAGAAGAGACGAGATGAATAACTTGACCATTTCTGTAGTGGCTGGCAAGCGTTGCTGTATTGGAGGGAGGGCGAGAGGTGTCGAGGAATGATGAACCTGTTGGAGTATGGAGTTCAAGTTGGAGGCGATGGACTGACTTTAATACTCCATCGCTAGTCCCATCATAACTGGAATCCCCTCGGTTTCTTGTCGGGGCTCCATCATTCCCCGAGCGAGCCGACTGACCCATGTTGTAGCTGCGCCGTGAGGTGGACACTCATGATGCAGCTGCGCTGACGAGGTGGACTCCGAATTACAGTTGTCTTCTATAGATTGGCCCATGTAGCCCGGTCAGCTCAGAGACAACTTCTATTACGGGCAAGTGGTCAGCTGCAAGGGTCGGGATTAGCAAGTAAAAATGCACCATGCTACCGCACTTGCGCCTAAGGATCCGCCAAGATCTGACTGGATCTGACCGTTAAATCCTGCCGTCAAGTAGAAAGCTTTAGTTGGCTTATTCCCGAAGACACCGGGCGATGCAGTTGCCGAAGGATCAGAGACAGTCCACAACGTTCCCACGGTAGTAGAGGAGTTAATTGTCAAATAGGAAGGCAAACCTCAGGTTCGGGTAGCGGCAACTGTTTTGGCGAGTTGTTTACCACAAGAGACTACAATGTAACGTCACTCTAACCCGTCTGTTCCGGATACTCGGGCGTGATGAGACCGACAGCTCTACGGAAAGCCCGCTTTCGCAATGCCGTCGAATTTCTTGCAAGGACCTCTCAGTCTGTTAAGCAGACTGTCACCGAAGTTGAGTTATCACCGCCCTAGGCATTATTACCATCATGACTATCCTGTGCATCATGGCTATCCTAGGTATCATAGCTGATTAAATAGTACAACGACCATTACACCTCTTTAGCCCCAGCCGTCCTAGGCATCTTGGCTCAAACCCCATTGTTGAACTATAATTTAGGCATCTTGCATCACTATCCTTAACGGCACCGCAGTCCAATAGCAACAAACAATTCCTCGGCGTCGGGATATCTGGCGAGGAATTCAACGAAGAAGTCTGGGGTGGCGTGATTCACTTCCTGAGATGAGGTCTGGACTCTCTGGGCAACCATGTAGCGGAGGAGGAAGAGAATGTCTTGGGCGTCGGTCAGCTTCTTTCTAGGATCCTCGCGCATTTGCCAAGCAAAACATTTGTAATTGAGAAGTAGCGCTGGCCTGAGAAGGCGTGTTGACTGGAGCGTCATGATGCCGCCGTCCGAGCTGGGGAATTGCTGGTGGATATCTCCAGGCTCCATGATGTCCACGTTGTAACGTCGTCGGTTTGGTGCATTGTACCACACCCGAGATCGCCCGCTCTGCAGCCTCTCGGTGCCGAAGTCTGAGATCCGTCCCAACGTATTGGCTACCCGGCCGGCATATCCGCTGGGCACGAGCAGGTCTATGTCAGGGGTGGCGCGGGCAGACCCGAGTAGGTAGAGAGCAACACCACCGATGAGCGCGTAGTGTGTTTGTTCGAGATGGCGAGCTACCACTCGGAGTAAACTATCCATGACCGGAGACGGCATCGGCTGGAGCGAAATAGTAGGTGGCCCTCGCGCGGCGGGAACTGTCGACGACTAGGTCGATTCGGACTAGCCACGTTGCCATGGCCACGGCGCTGGACTGGTTGAAGCTCAACATTATTTCCGTGGCTTGAGGAACAACAGTTACCCATTCTCTCGCCAAGTTAGCGACTGCCTCCGCTTGGATAGACGCGAGGGAAGAGTGACCGAGGACCTACATTTCAAGTTCCTCAGGCTTGATATTCGGGAAGTTTGATGTTTTCTTCGGGTTTTTCTTCGGGGGCTAGGAGAGTGCTTTGTTCGTGATGCGGGAGCTAAGTAGGTATGCCCTCAAAAGGTAGTGAACAGGTAAAGACGAAGAGAAGCCACCTTCTAGGGGGTTGCGAAGAAAATGCCTTCTAAAGCTACTAAGCCTGCAGTATCCAATACAGAAGCCGAAGAGAAACTTAGTTTACAATGTTTAAACATATCAAGGGACGAGATAACGGTGATATTTATCATTGACACGACGAGTTTGCTCGAATATACCCATGGCGGGTCGAGGTTGAAGAGGCCCTCAGCCCACCTCCATGTTGGTCGTGCTGAAACCTACTCGAGAGCGCATGCCAGCCCTGAGCGGGTCGTGAAATCTGAGGTACCTACTCTCGTTGGTTGACATCAAAGTTGAAGTGGCGGCAATGCTACCAACCCGTCGCACCGGCCACGACATAACCCAACCTATCGTCTAGCCGCCGCGGTACCAACAGTGCGGCAACACTACCCGCGCCTCACCCGCGGACCTAATTTTGGACGGCTGATGGAGGCCCGCCATGGCCGCTGCCGAAACAGAGGCTGCCAGAGCGGTAAAGAAAGACTTCGATGCTGATAATGCCGTTTATGACTCGATGTGTGTGTCCCTTAATAGATTTCGAGCACAGTTTTGTTCATCGTAACAGTCTTTGTTAAGTTAAGGCACTGTGTGGGGCTCTAGGGGCAACCCCGCAATCTCGCCTTTCGCACTGCCAAGCCTCAATCAAGTCTCGGACTCCTCCAAGCACCTCGCTCATCGCACAACTTCTTCTTCAGCCTCTTGTCCGTTGACTTTTTCGGAGTGTATACTCTCTTTTTCCGACTCGTTCAAACGACTATAGCCGGGAAGAGGTACTCGAGACCAAGCGATGGGGAATTGTCTTTCCCGTCGGAAGGCGGTGACCGAAGATGGTCGGGACGATGGACAAGAGCTCTCTTCATTTGAGCCAGAGTTAGGAATTCCCCCTCGCTTTTCGGCGTGCAGCATACTTTATAGGGCCGGTATTCCTGCTTCAGTCTGGTTAGAAGATGCCCTTGCCTATCATGACGTCCCGACACTGGTCTTCGACCTCTTCCTACTCGTTCCGGATGTGGATGCAGCGGCTCGGGCCTTGGTGAGCGCCGGCTACCAGAGAGGAGAACTGAGCCTTGCTCTTAGCCCCATTCGCCAGTTCGACAATCTCTACATTCCACTTCGGACCGAGAGCCAGCACGCGACCACTGACGCGGAGTCGGCACCCCAATCTCCGGAGATTGATGAGACTCGTGTCATTCTGCTCCCTGCCAAGGAGTGGTTCCATGAACTTCCCGCTGCGCCCGAGGACATGGTGGATTGGTTCCCAACACTACCCCAGCTTCTCACCGCGTTGATAGCGAAATGGCTAAGTCTAGAGGAAGGAGATCGGGATCTACGATTGCGCATTGCAGTCTTCTTGGGGTATATCTACGAGTACCTCGACACTGTCAAAGTCCCGAGGTTTGAGCAGCAACTTCCGCAGCAATTTAGGACCTTCCACTCGGATCAGGTGCAAGGAATCAACGCCGCGGATTTGGGAACATTTCGATGCCAGGAGTATTATATGCGCCACATTGGCCAGCACTACCCTGTGGTTGCATAACATCAATGGAGAAAGCTCGAGCATATTTGAAGTTGCTCAAGTCCTGCCTGCATTGGCCCCTCCCGCCAGGAACACCTTTTCCACGTCAAAACCAGTCTCAAGAGCCAGCGCATACCCCCTCTGGTTGGCAACTATCCGCTTCCCCAGCCCATCGCCGAAGTCACAGCTGAAGTGGGTGTGGCCGAACGCCCACATCACCACCGACGGATTGGTCCAGCATTCTTCGGCACTGAGGTCCGTGGCGAATCCCGACATGACTGGGCTGTCCCTGTGCCGTTCGTCCACGGCCCTCGTATCCATTGTCGGGCTGTAGTGGGTAAAGATGGCAATCTGGCGCTGGGGCTGCGACCTCGATATTTCAGACACTTGCGCATTCAGCCATCGCAGGTCAGAGGCGTGGGCATCGACGTGGTCTTCGACCGTCCAGTTCTGGATCTGCTGGAAATCGACGAGCGAACTAGCTACCGCGGTGGCTTGCTCCAGCGTCACGCGCGAAAACAGCGTGCAGCCTATCCCCAAGTCCGCGACGGAGTGTAGTAGACTCCGTTGAAAACACCACCAAA
>MU857003.1:0-66740 GCA_033296705.1 Chaetomidium leptoderma | reverse complement strand
CCACTGTGAGATCCACCTGCCTGATTCGGATGCCTGTAACTGTTGTAATTCAACACATGCCAATGCAGGGTTCTCCCCCCGCATGTGGGCTCAAGACATTGGGGCAGGGGTCAAACGCAGGTGCAGAAAACTCAAAACTGACTCTCACTAAAATTTGTGAACTTCTCAATGAACTTCTCAACATTTGTACCTTGTAGTCGAGAATCTAGGCCCTCTCGCTTTCAAAAATCTGCTGAAACTGAGCTGCCGTTGCGGCCTGCCAACGCCCCGCGAACTGCTCGTCAACTGCAGCAGGCCCGTCCTTCGCGCCAATATTTTGTCTGAGGAGGTGCAGGTCAACCACGCTCCTTTTTATCCTAGCCGAACGGACGGGATCCAGGCCATCCCGCGCCTTCACGCCCCCCCCGGCCACACCATGCGCTTGCCCGGGTAATTGAATGAGCCAGCCGAAAATAGCGATGAGCATGCTGCAGAGAACCACCAGCCAATCTGCCACGGCGCAAAACATGTGAAGACGCGACTTGGGTGCCTGGCCCAACCGCGTTGCGGCCGCCCAGTCAACGCGTGCGATCGTGTCCAGGTCGTCCCAGCAAAGCATGCCGGATGCCACGAGACTCGCAGCCGCAGCACCAGACAACGCCAACCCGGACTCAGCATGCTGCCATTGGGCCGAGAGCGCCGGTACCACGACGCAGGGCCCCGCATTGGCGCGTGCCGTCCCGAGCTCTCCTTCGATCACGTCCGCAGCGACATCGGCACCGTCTCCATCGGCTCGCACTTGCTTGGCCATCTCGGCGCACCGGTCGCGGTACTGCCCGGACAAGAGGTCTCGCATGCTCTGTGCAAGCTTCATTTGGCCTTGGCCAGACTGCATGCCGCCACTGCTGCCGGCACGCATTATGATCTCGAGCGGCGCTGGTCCGAGCCCAAGCCCATGTACCTTGGCTGCCCAGAAGTGCTGATCGAGGAGGAATGGCATGATCAGCATCGGCACCCCGGCACCGAGGCCTGCCGCCGTGTGGCCCGCGCCGCCATGGTGCACAAAGCCGTCAACGCGGGGCAGTAGCCAGCTGTGCGGGATGTCGTCAGCCACCAAGACGTGCTGGGCCGGAGAGGCACATGTTTCCATCTTGGCTGGCCAGCTTCGGCAGATGATCACCTTGGCCCCCGCCTTATCGGCCACCCACGAAATTGCAGAGATCAGAGCTCGAGGATCCGGGATGTGCATGGACCCGAAGCTGACGACCACCGTGGGTCTGTCAGCGTCCGTCTTGAGGAATGTCGAGAGTGGCGCTGGTGGTATGAACCCGTTCCCTCGGTTGAGTGCGGTGCTGCCGGCTATCACCACTCCATCCTGCCACTCCGCCGGCCGCGGGACTATGCGTGGCGACCAAAGACACACGTGGGGGACCTTTGTCCGGAAGAAGTCCCTCGTTGCCCATACCCAGCACACGGGATTCATCCGATATGTGTTGGCTCGGAGGGAGTTGACGAATGAGCCCATCGCCAACCAATTTCTTCAACCAAAAATGTTAGCCTCGACAAATTTACGGGATGGAGGTTATCGTGTAGGTACTCACAAGAGCTCCAAGAGGAAAAAGGTCGCATAATTCCACCATCGTCCCGGGGAAAACCGAGGTGTGTTCATGGTGAAGACGTGGGGAAACTCGCGCGTGGGGAGCGTCGGCTGAGCCGACACCAGAACAAGGGGCGCTTGCAGGCTCTCTGCCGCATGAACATGGACCGTGGTCGCCGGTATCGAGACGACAAGGTCGGCTATGAACGGCCGAGAGTCCGCCACGTGCTGTCCCTTATCAGCGGCATAGCACTCATTTCCGCTGGCGTAGTTGTCATCGAATCCAGCCTGCCAAAACCGCGCAAATATTGAGCATAGCGACTGTCGCAGCTTGCCAAGGTCACCGCGGACGATCGACCACAGCAAATTCGGCTCCCGGCCAAGCACTTGTGCAAACTCATCTGGGCCCCCTCCAACGTCATAAAACTCAAACCCGTGCGAATCCACAAGCGCTTGGTGTGTGGGATGCGTAGCGACGCGTACGCGGTGGCCCTTCTCCTCGAGCCGTTTGGCGATACTGAGAAAAATGTCGATATCACCGCGGCTGCCGAGTACCATTAAGAGGATGTCCTGACGGGATAGCGCCGTGACAAGGTGTTGGGGCAAATCTTGATCCACGAGAGGGCGATGGCAACCTCTGCCGGTCTTACTGCTGTCGAGGAATCGAGCCAGGGCAGAAATGGCAAAGTGGTGGTGGTAAAAGGGGTATCCAAGGTAAAGTACATTAGGGAATCCCGTGCCGACATAGAGATCCGAGGGCCATGAGGACCACTGCCGCTGCTCCTCCGTCTTTGCGCTTTGGTTCGTCACCAACCAACGCGCGCCCCTCTGCAGGGCCAAGTCGGATGCCGGGCGGAAGCGCAGGAGCGCATCGAGGGCCCATGCCGTATGGGCAGCCGTGCTAGGGCCCTGGCCAGCCAAGCTGGGGTCGCCATACGAAAGCAACGTCTCACCCCAGCCGCCGTCTCCGTTCTGGCAGGTCTCGAGCCAGAGAATGGCACGCAAAGCTGCCGTCGCCACCCGCTTGTCGCTACAAAAGGCCGGCAAACCACGGAGCACGTTGGTTGTGCCATAGTTGTAGTTGCAGCCCCAGCGTCCCCACCATGCGCCCGACGACGTCTGTTCCTTGAACAAAAAGTCCAGAGCCTTCTGCGCCGATTCCCTCAAACGTCGAGCAAGCTCTGCACGGAGACGGCGCCCCCCTTTTCTGTGGGTCAGCAACATCCCAAAGCACTCGAGCATCCGACCCGTTACATCAGCAGTGCTTGGGTCGACGAGGCTGTCCATGTCGCTGAAGGGGATCTTGTGCAACCACAACGCGTCGTTGTTGGTGTCGAATGCGCCCCATCCGCCGTCGTGGTTCTGCATCCCCAAAATCCACTCCACGCCCATTTCGACCGCCTCCGACTCGACGGCAGCGGGATCGTGTACCACCAGCATCATGACGACCACGGCAGTGTCGTCCACATCCGGGTACCACGTGTTGTGGTATTCGAAGCTCCAGCCGCCAGGTTGCTGGTTGCGGCTGTAGACGCGCCAGTCGCCTTGGGAACCGAGAAGCTGTAGCGAACGAACCCAGTCCACTGCCGCACTTATACGCGCATCGTGGTCTCCCTTGCTGGCCCGGTCTCCGCCGAGGCCGAGCCCGGCTTCGCAGAGCGCCTTGACCATGAGCGCCGTGTCCCAGCAGGGCGAGACGGTGGACTGCAGCCATTTGCCGCTGTCGTCGTTGACTGCGAGGCGCTCAAGTGCCTGGAGTCCGCGTTGGACAACGTCGTGTTGTAGCGGAAACCCTTCGAGAAGTAGCGCCCAGACGCTGCCGTGCATGGGCGGGAAGAAACCAGCCCAGTCGCCTGCCTTCTCTTGGTGCTCGAGCAGCCAGTCGATACAACGCCGAAGAGCTAGCCGGCGCTGTGGTCCCTTCTTCAGACCCCCCAGCTGTGCCAGGACCTTGTCCCCTAACGTGAACGCGAGCTTGAGCACATCGCGGTCACGCCCGTAAAACATATCCCACAATGGCGGTGCAAACGGCACCTGCTTGTCCGTCGGGTCGACCCAGAGCTCGTCGAGATAGTCGTTGTTTGAGTCGCGCCGGCCATTGGGGAGTGCGTACACGGGCTCGTGGTGGCGCACCACGAGGATCGGGATCAGCGTGCTGCGTGCCCAGGACGAGAGCACGTAGATATTGAGTGGAGACCAGGTCGGCATGAGAATGAGTTCGGCCGGCATCTGCGGGATGGCACTCCACGGGAACAGGCCAAACGTTGCCAGAAAGAATCGCGTAAAGAACCGGACACGAGCAATGCCGCCCTCGGCCAGCACGAAGTCTCTCGCCCTCCGCAGTGCCGGGTCTGACGCCGGGGTGCCGAGCAGCCGGAGGGCGAGGTAGGCCTCGACGGTGGTAGACAGGTTTCCTGGCAGACCGGGCGCCAGGCCCCAGGATCCCTCGCTCTTGTTCTGATCTCCCAACAACCAGCGCCGGAGCGCCGCCGCCTCGCCCCCGTTGTTGTCCAGGTTCAAGCCGGGGATGGCATGTTTGAACATGACATACTGAGCTGTGAAGGTCGCATCAGCCGAGACAGGCGCTACCCAGTGCCCATTAGCCTGCTGGCAGCTGAAAGAGAAGTCGATGGCCTGCTGAACGGTTCGGTCGACGGCACCTCGAAGTTCGTCTAGCTCATCTTGCGCCATATTGGCAGTAGCCAGAAGCTGTGGAGAGGGTTCAACGCGACGGTGTCCAAGATGTTTACCGTCGCTTGTCGGTGAGCATTGGAATCGAGCCTGAGACAAGAAATCACGGATGTTCATCGGGGCCCGCGGCCCAACACCTAAGCGACGTGTTCATGCTATTGCCTTATAGAACTCAGCCCATCCTACGGCGTCTTGTCGGATGTTACATGGAACCCAATGCTCCCTGCTGGCTGGTGTACAAGCGGCTGACGACGACCCAACATCTCGTCCGCCAGCCTACATCCCTACGCGAGCCGCCCGCTACGCCACCGTGCCATTATCCCGGATCAGTAGCCAGGCATGCCAGCAGATGACTCACTTCAAGCCCAGGCCGATGAGAGACATTTTCTGACATGCATTCTCACATTGGGCCGTCCTCGACTCAGGAGCGAAGCAACAGGGGTTGTTGTCGTCGTCCACCGGCTACGCGAGCATACATGATCCCCTTGGTCATGACAAGGCTGACGTTATCGGTATGAGGATCAAAGAGGTCAGGCATGTGCATGTAACCGAGTCGAAGGAAAGCCGGTGGCGGGATGGAGATGGCGTACAGCCACCGAATCCTGTGCTGTGATCCTGAGCCTAACCCGCGCCATGCCGTGAGTGAACCATCATTCAGGATTCGGACCCACCCACACCCGTTGTTATGGGAAGTATCAAGCAACTTCGGATTCGGATAAGTTCCAGGTTGCGCAGAAAATATACTATGTACGAAGTCGGTACCTGGGTAGGTAGGTAAAATATTCCTGTCAGCAGCTTCGCCTCTTCCATGGATCACGGATGCACAGAGAGAGGCCGGAGCTTACCTATCTCCTTGGCGTCTTAGGATGGCCGAACGCGGGATTCGATATCGGTCCAACAATTCGCCACGTACACACAACACAACCCATCATCCCGACGGAGTTTTCTCGCCCTCTACCGGCCCCGCCGGCGATGTTGTATCAAAGGATCTTGATGACATGTGGGCCAAGTAGACGGTAGGGCTCACAAGGTTGTGCATTCAGCCTCCGGTGCAGGTAAGATCTAGATGCTGACATTCGGGAATATCCAATGAGTGGGAGCTCGCTTTCCCACGGGGATGCGGTCAGCCGTAACAAAACGGAGCTGCACTTAGACATAACCTCCGTTTTGTTCCAGTTTGTGCGCCAGTCCGGTTGATGTTCCCAGAGCAGTCCTGGCGACCTTCTCTAACATCTCATGGCTGCGAAACCATCTTGTCGATTGCTCCGACGGCGTCAAGGCATTACTTCCCATTACAAACTACACCTAGGAGTAGGAGGACATCACGCAACACCATGTTGGGCAACGACACGCTTCTCATTATAGCCATTGGGCTTGTCCTTCCGTCAGGGGTTATTCTTGCTCTCCAATATTTATTTCGGCAAGAAATCTCGTTTCCCAAACATGTGCCCGTCGTGGGTGTCCGGGATGAGATGTTCAGTGTAGCCCGGGCTTCGTGCCGACAGCTCACGAATGGCATGACAACGCTGCTCGAGGGATATCGCAACGCAAGTGGTATAAGCGGTATTGATCATGCACCAGCAAACATGGCTAACAGATAGTGCAGCATGCCCAACACAACCGGCCATTCGTGCTCTATGACCCCAGCGCTCAACAGGAACTCCTCCTTCCTGTGCAACATATTCGTTGGTTTTCCGAACAGCCAGACATCAAACTCAACAGCCTCGGTGTGCGCGAGGAGCGTCACGCCGTCCGCTACCTTCACATGGGTGACCAAGTCGAGCTCGAGTCAACAACACGCTTCATCCGGTACGCATGCAACGACCGGTTGAACCGGCACCTCGAGGATCTGCAGGGTGTCCTTTATGGTGAAATCCGGCGAGGCATTGATTCCGCGTTTGAACGTCAGAGCCAGGCCAAAGATGACGGCTGGAGAGAGGTCAGCTTGCACGGGAGCATGCAAGAGGTCGTCTTCCCCGCCATGTGCCGTGTCTTCTTGGGCAAAGGGCTCGGGGACAGTGACGGGGAACGGGCCAGGGTGCTAACGACATTCCAATGGTACCTGATGGCTATGGGACTGAGCACCATTTTTATCGGCGAGTTGCCGCGTGTGTTGAAAGGGTTGGTTGCTCGTGTTGTTCGCGTGCCCCTAGCATATTACCGGACCAAGACGTTGCAGGTTCTGGTGCCGCTGGTTGAGTCGCGCTTGTCATCGCGGACGAAACAAGCCTCAGATGACGAAGACGGTTCCAATTTCATCGATCATTGTGCTAAATTGTCAGAAAAAAGAGCTGTGGGTGGGCGAAGCGGCGAGACAGCAGCCCCCGAGTTGATTGCCGAGTGGATCATGATGTTGGTAAGTTCCCTTTTCAACGCCTCAAATTGGCAGTGTACCTTGGGGACGCACTAACAGAATAAAACTGCTTCAGGGATTCGCCGGTTCCTCCTCAACAATTATTCAAGCCACTAACCTTCTTCTGGATCTCGTACATGCTCCACCCGAACTGGAGGCTTTGCAACGGCTCCGGCACGAGGCCGAGACAACAGTTCACGGCCTTGGTGATCCGAACGACAACTCAAAGTGGACCCAAGCCTCAAGCTTCCGAGAACAAATCCTAGCCGACAGCGCTATCCGGGAGAGCTTACGCCTGCATCCCATCTTGATCAAGGGCCTCACCAAGGAAGTGGTGGCCCCAAACGGCCTCGAACTTCCAGACGACAACCACACACATCTGCCTGCAGGAAGCTGGGTCGGGGTGCCCGTGTTGGGCATCCATCAGGACGAGAGGTTCTACCCGCAGGCAGCCGAGTACCAGCCCTTCCGCTTTGTCAAGGATGCGAAGCCTTCTCACACAACAGCGACGGGCGGAACGTACGAAGACGAGCCTGAGGCGGCAAAGCCAACCACGACATATCTTGGATTCGGGTACGGCCGCCACGCCTGGTACGTCATAAGTAACCTGTCCATATCTATTACTAGCTTTGTTCCCCAGGTGCTGACCACTTTTATTCCCGGCGGTATTCTAGTCCTGGCCGCTGGTTCGCAGTGCTGATTCTCAAGATGATACTATCCTACGTGACGGTTCACTATGATATCCAGCCCACTGGTCCTCCGCCTCAAACAAATGTTCTGGGCGATGCGGTACTGCCGCCGTTTCGAGCGACGATGAAGGTGCGACGGAGAAAAGTTGCTCAGACTGCTCGGGACGGAGTTTGATATGGAATCACAAGTTGCGTGAGTGGTGAAATGGCATACCGGTGGAACTGAGTTGCTATATCTCTATAAGTTGAAATAAAGGCGATAATGAACTTCAACTATTCTGACACCAACTGCCCTTGTATTAATTATTATGTTTGCACAAATACACGCGCTCGAGCTATTACTAGTACTCCCTGTGAATTCCGCCTGCTACGATAACGCCTACATGAGAACTGGTCTCTATAGATCTTATTCTGCTCGATTTCGTCACACTAAAAGTATTTTCCAACTTGTGGCCGTTTTGGTAGGGTAGGTGTTTCGGAACTCAAGATCCATCGATGTGTCAACGACAATGAACACAGCGTGGAGTCGAGGACGACTACCTAGGTTGGAACTCGAGGACTCGAGGACAACTGAGTTGGAACACAAGGTAAACCATGTAAGGTTGAACAGTGAGAGACTTTGAATTGATTGGTACCAATGACAATTTCGATAATACTGTGAAAAACCTACCTAAGCTAAGGGGGTTGGTGGGTTTGGCACTTGGCAGAACGCCATCTCATGCCACAGCATTCCCCTTTCTTCTGCGGATTCGGCACGGCACCTTCCCGTTGGGGGGCATCGTCCCAAACCCGTAAACACCCTCATCCGGGCCCGGCAGCTTGTCGGTCAACAGCTCAATCTCAAATGCCGACAGGAAAATGGCCGAGGTCAGAAGAATCTCGCACTTGGCAAAATGTCGGCCGGGACACAGCTGCCGCCCACCACCAAAGGGCACCCAGTTCCAAGTGCATCCATCAAGCGAGAAGTACGGTTCGCCAGTGGCTGCAGCGCCGAACCTTCGCTTCGGCTCTCTGAGTGGTCCGCTGCGCCGGTCTTCCGGATACACCAAGAACCGCTCGGCCCAGAAACGATCGAGGGGGTGGGGGTTTGCGGCATCCCCAGCGTTCCACACGGCCGGGTCCATCAGTTCTGTGCGTGTTGACATGCTGATTGTCTGCTTCGGCTTGATGTGCCACCCTCCGGGAAGTGAGAACCCCTTTGGGTCGGTGGGCTGGCGCACCACGAGAGCGGCCACGCGCAGGCGTAGGATCTCAGCAAACATGGACTGAAGGAGGGAGTCGGAAGTAAGTTTGGCGACGTCAAACGCCAGCGGATTCTCGCCGGTGGGCTCGGCCCGGGCAGCTTGGAGCCTCGACCTCACCTGCTTCTCAAGAGCCGGATTATTCAAAGTCTCGAGAAGAAACCAGATCGCTGAGGGGACAGAGTTGGCGTTGGTTCTGAAGGGTCGTATCAGCATGTACACTATCACGATGTACCACAGCATCTCGTAACATGACTTACGCCCAGATGAAAGCAAGGTTCTCGGCGGCGCGGGCCGACTCGTCCATGATATCCCGCTTAGTGAGGAGTTTTTGGCGGACACGCGTATACCGGCTGCCGTAGAAGGGCTCCCACTCAGCATGGTCAGGGATGTCGTCAACGTGGCAGTGCTCAGCGGCATAGCGCTGCCAGCGCTTGACGTTGTCCGTCATCTTGTCCCGGGCCCGCACGGCTGAGGGGTTGAGCCACTTCGGTACGCCCATGAACATGGACTTAACGCGGCGGTTGAAATCCCAAAAGTCCTGTGCGAGGGTCGGGTTGAGTGCGACCAAATGCGGCCCATATAGAGCACGCGTGGCGGCCTCCAGGACGTGGTTCTCGACGAACGAGCACAGGTCGGGTAGCTCAGTCCAGTCATCGCCTTTGCTAACCAGCGAGGTGGAGAGAGCCCCGCTGGCGACCTCAGTCTGGTACCGGCCGGCAAGTACCTCGAGGCCCTGACCAGCCAGCATAGTCTGCAAGGCAGTGTGCATCTGATGCTCGATTTCAACATCGTCACGAGGCTTGAACTGGTGCACGAACTCATGGGGACAACCAAAGGCATGCTCCATGTAGCTGAGTCCACGAGGGATGCGCGAAAGTTGACGTCCTTGGTCCTTGAGGAAGGCAGCAACACAGTCCCGGCCTGACACGAGATAGCTGGGGAAGGTGGCCAGGTTTATGCGCACGGGTACTCCGAGGCCGTAGTGTTTTCTAGCACACGGGTCAGCATCTAGGCAACGAGAGCAAAAAGAAAGCGGCACTGCTTACGCCGCGCTTGACATGAACTCATGTCCGCCCAAGATAAACTGGAAAATATGACCGACGACCGGGACCGCCGAAGGCAGCGTGGGAGGGCTCTTCAGGTCCCCGGGGCCCGCCCGCTTGGCCGCTGCCACGGCGCGTGATGACTGCCACGACGTGAAACCCCAATTCATCCAGCTAACGGCATACGTGATGGCCACCGCCAGCAACACGGAGCGTACGCCTTTTCCGAGAAGGCCGTTGTCGACCAGGGCGTCTCCGACTGCCATCTTGGTGTGGTGTGTGCCGTTCATATCGTTATCTTGTTCCGAGAGCACTGATTGAGGAAATTGTTCTGCGCAGCAGCCACTCAATAACGAGTAATTGGCTGTCATTGAGCCCGGGATGCTGCTAAATCTAGCATTGTGCACCTTTGATATAGCAAGTCATTGCCTCGCCGTTTAGGAAACGGTCATTTGCTGACGCAAAACGGAGGGAGAATGAGCCCCTGAATACCACCGACCGGGTTAGATCGGTTAGTGCAACATGGAGTTGAGTCCAGATCGTTTGCATCGTCATCAGCGACCTCGCTCGGCCGATGTAAGCTTACTGCAATCCTTCGCGCATCTCGACCACTTGTAGGACCAAGAAGTTGACGGAAGTGGCGCGGCTCAGGGCTGGACTACGGGCGGTGAGTCCCAGCGCGGTAATATTATCAGTTGGTTCACGAATAAGATAGGACCTCCGGCCCGGGGGGTTGTGAGGTATTGGGACTTCTGTTTTTTCGAGCGCGCAATGCAACTGTCGCCTTCTTCACTCACTCTCCTTTGCTTCTCCACGGTCCTCGGTCGTCATACGGACGCGCACAATGAAGCACGCAACCACCTCCCTGGCGCTTATCTTATTCCAGCTCACCACTACAGCCTCAGTGGTCGGTTTTACGAGTCACCGGCAATCTCTAGTCCGCTCCGCCGCTCTGCTCCCCCTTGTCCTCTTGGCCTACCACCAGGTCTTTTCTGTCAGCGAGCATATTCGCAACCCCGTCTTCCGGGCCTTTCTTGGGGCTGCAAGCATCTTCCTCGTCATTCTCTACATTGATGCCGCCCTGCTGAGTCGATGGGCCTTTGAGACTCAAGGGCCAACCTCTAGCCTGGGGGGGCTCGCACCTCGCCGTATCGAGTCTTGTGATCAAAGGAAGGACGCCAGAGTCACATCGCAAGCCTCGTTCAGGAAGAGGCTTAGATTCGGGTTTTCTATTGCCTTGCAAAGCCGATTTCCGGCTACCCCTTGGGCGGTCCCCGATCTTCCCCCTTTTTCAAGGCACGACCCAAAGTACGTCCCGACCAGATCTTCCTTCCTCCTCCGGACCACGCTCAAGTGCGTGGTCTACATTTTTCTTCTACGTACAATCAGCGGCCTGGGAAATCCCGATGAGAACCCCGTGCTGTTTGCGTCAGACCGCGCGCCCCTTTTCAGGCGATTGTACTATCGGGGAAGAGGAAGCATCACGGCGTCGGAGCTAGGCACGAGAGCCGCTGCCGTGCTTGGATACTGGACTGTTCAGTATGTGGTCATCGACTTGCTGTATGGTCTCCTTGCCCTGGTGGCCGTCGGGCTAGGAGTGACCGAGGTACGAGGGTGGGTGCCAGCCTTCGGGTCCGTGGCCGATGCAAGGGGGGTAAGACTCTTTTGGGGGTGAGTTGTTTCATATCAAATCCTCGTCATGCTTTCCTTAGGATCAGGGAGTGCGTGCAAACGTTGATGATACAGTTCCTCTCCCCTATCCCCTTCCCTTCCTTCTCAAGTAATTCCTTGCTTTGGCCCTTAACCCTCCATGGAGACGCGCACAGGGCAAGGAAGTTTGCTAACGTGGATCTGCGCTTTTAAAGACGGTTCTACCACCAACTAATTCGCCAAGGGTGTAGCAGCGTTGCACACTACATCACCTACTCAGTCCTTCGCTTCCGCAAAGAACGCAGCTCACTGGCGGCGCGATATGTCTTTACCACGTTGGTGTTTACTGTCTCTGGTGTGTTTCATGCACTCAGTGACGTGTCGCAAGGGATACCGCTCCGCGAGAGCGGAGCTATGTACTTCTTCGGCACCCAGGCTCTAGGCATCATGCTGGAGGATGCATTTCAGGCCATCGCTTCTAGGGCGGGGTCATCTAAGCAGAATGTCCAGGGAAAGCTCGAAGGAATTTTGGGAAGAGTCTGTGGTCACCTTTGGTTACTTGTTTGGTTAGCATGGACTTCGCCAGTTTGGATCTACATGTCCATGCAAAGGGACAAGGGCGAGCCCATCATACCCTTCTAGCATGAGGTATAGATATCCGCTCGGACTAATTAGAGACACCAACTCCCTGAGCTGAGAGATTTATATCGAACAACGGGACAGGCTTTCACGGTTTCCCTCGAATACACCTATTGAAGTGTACGTAATTGTATTTCATATTGAGAAATCTGACGTTGGTATCTGACGACGAGAAGTCGGTGGTTTTCTTATCAAGTTGGGATTCTTCTCTAACCGACTACCTCCTGGATCGCCCACACCTCGCGAGAACCATTGTTCTTCTCACACTAGGTCACCAGGTTAGACACCACAGTTCCTGGCAACGACGGCCGAGTTTTACTCACCAAACTCGAATCTGCCGTCTTCGTTTCCAATGCGCTCGCTGAGGTTGATGTCCGCCCAGTTAAATCCCCCCTCCATGTTCTTGAGCTGGGCGCGAAGAATGGGAACTGATGCGTCGCCCTCGATCGAAAAGCTGATATCCTCGGCGCTGTGAGAGAAATTCTCCCCCTCCCATTGAAAGGAGCCTTTGCATGTTATAAGCTGGCAATTCTGTAGGCAAGGCTGGTGTGGCCCACTTACCATTGTCGTTGCCAATGAATTGGTTGAGGTCGATCTCGGCATCCACCATCTGGCCGCCACTGTTCTCAAGCCGGGCCCTGAGGATATGGCCGTCATCGACACGGATCCCCTGAGCGCTAGAGTGGAAGGACATGATGTCTATTGAGAATATAAGGCTGTGTGTGAATGATGAAGAAGAGGTAGCTGGAGGTTGCGGCGAGCAAAGGAGGGCTCTTGGAGAGGAGGTCCCCTCAACTATTTAAGCTCTCAGTCACCGCAGAATTCCCGTTCCCACAGTGGGCCTGCCGTCTTGAATCGTATCATGTACGCCATACTGGAAGCGAATCAGGGAGCAATGAGGCCTCACAAACCCCACTCATGTCTGCATCGGACCGCGCGTAGAGAGCACAAGGAGCTTGGCGAGGAGGAGAACAGGTGGAGCATGCATTGGATGATTTGTTTCTAGCAGAGGTGGGTGGGCGGGGCAAGGCAACCCCTTTGTGGCATTGTGCATTTCATTAGCCTCTTAAGATGGCGGAGATCAAGCGAGTGTGCGTGGCCACGCAATGAGGAGGGATCTCAACGGCGCCGCAGGCGCTTAACCCGGCTGGCGTGTCATCCAATCGATATTAAATGGGTTACGTTTCACAGACGAGGTCACGAGGGCCCGCCTTTGCCAAGTCACCATTCCGTTGTTGGATGGCTTGGTATCTGCATGGTTGACAACTTCGGCCACCTAGGTCATCAGTTCTTTGTATGGAAGTTGGGATGCTGCAGCGGGGTAGAGCAATATCGATGCGTGACGGCCGGAACAACAGTGTGGTTGCAGCCGAGTCAGTCTTTGCGGCTCGAGTGTTGAATCGTAACCTCAACCGAGGTAAAATATTGAAACCTCTCTCCATTACACCGATTCCGCCGGGGAACATAGGCACGAATCTGGGATCGGAGGCCTTCGCGTATGCCCCTTGGGTAGTGGGTACCCACATATTTATACTAGTTAAGAACATGAGAATATTCCTGCCCCCGCGTCTTCGGGTTCCACAAGACTGTGGAATCCCAGTACAAGAGAAACACAGCTCCAGCGCGTAAATGCCGAGATACTACAAACGTCGGTAGCCGCGTAGCCTGGACGGGGCGCTCTTGGGACGGCTAATCAAATACTCCACATTCTGTTGGTGGTCCCGAGCCGAGCTCCGTGTTCTTCTCGTGGGGTGGGACACGGCTCACGGGGCCGTGGATTCGGGGGCGCGGGTTTCCTGTCATGTCGTATAGGTTAGAGTCTTACGGATCGCATTATCCCATCAAATGGCAGCGGCCCTGGACATTTGATACTTTCAGACGGACGAAAAATTTACTAACATAGATGCCTTGGATAGCCGCATGAGCGGCATCACGGAAGCCCAAGCCGCCAGGTAGGACGGGATTAAGTGACCGTTGTGTGGGGGGCGTTGGAGACGCGTTGGTTCGTTCTCGACGCGAGAAAGCATAGGTACGGTTCGAAAGACGTTCATAATAATTACATCATAGGTACTATAAACCTACCAAATTACCCATCGGGAGAACCAAGTTAATTAGATACGGTCCCCAAGCTGTAAAACATTCATGCCCCCTCCCGATGTAGTTACTTACCACGATGAGGCTCGCCGTTGGGTGTCACATGATAACCTCATTTAGGGGTCCGGGCGCCTTAGTTACCTATCCAAGTTTAACCCTGTCAGCTCCACTGAAAAACGCAACAGGTCCCTGTTTGTGGCGGCCATTAACGCGTCTGACGCACGACACGCACGACACCAACGGCTCAACACCACCAACGCAATAGTACAACGCAGTCGTCTTTCCGCCGCGTCGCCGCACTACCTCAGCCCAAGCCCTGACAGGACAATTGTATCGAATACCCGGAAGGCGCAAAACAAACAATCATTTCAATTGTGTCCGCCGGCAGCTTGATTGCCCCGACCATGGCGGCACAACTTGACGTCCAGAAGCTGGGCCTTGTCTTCCAAGCTAGACCAGACCTTTTGGCAGGCATCCAAAACGCTGCTGGTATGCGCCGCCTTCTCTCGTGTCCCCCATCGAGTACGAGTTGTTTGATGTGTTTGTGGAATGAGGCCATGTCGCAATGGCGAGACCCTGGCCCGGGGCTCAAGAAAGCAATCTGCTAACAGCTTGCTGGCGGCGCCTTGTTGGACTAGATACCCCGGCGCGCACGACCTTGTTCAACGACATTGCTAGTTTTGTGTTCGAGCGGTTAAGCTCAGCCGACGCCCAAGATGGGCCCGCATCGAAGAGGAGGCGGGTCGACATCGCACAGTTGCCAACGCAGACGCAGCCAAATGGACACGGGCCGGGCAGGGTGCCGCTAGTTGGCATCGAGGCGGCTGCCCTGAGCGCTGACGCTGCCGTCGCTGATCCTGTACTGCTCGAAGTCAAGGATATCTCGGTTACCGCGCCACAGCGCAAGAAGTACGACCTTTGCTTGACCAAAAACTTCCTGTATGCTCGGGCGTCGGGGACGTCGGTCCCGGCCCAGGGAATCGTATACCCATGGAAGGATATTGGTACGTCTCTGCCGGTGTCTCGTGTGCTTCCGACTACCTAGACTGACCTCCGGCATTTCAAGAACACGCGTTTTACCTACCAGCTCCCGACAAAGCCCAAGCACAATACAACTACGTCCTGTTCCCACGCGGTAGCTACCTGCCGACGGCGAAGCAAGCCAATGCCAACCCCAGCGACCGACAACAGACGCCTGAACCGTTTGTGTTTACCGTCCCCGCAACTGCCCCCAAACCTGGCAGCGTTGCCGGTCCTTCGTCCAAGGCGGCCGAGGCAGTTTCGGACACGTACAGCAGTCTGTTTCACTGGGCCTTGACGACGTCGATGCGCACGGCCGGCAATCACTCGTGCCGGTTGACCGCCTCAGACCCCAAACTATTTCACAGCGTCGCGCGGCAGCCCCACCGCCCGAACGAGAAAGCAGTGCATGTCAAAGCCTTCCGGGGCAGCAAGGACGGCTTTCTCTTTTTCCTCCCCACTGGCATTCTCTGGGGCTTCAAGAAGCCTCTGTTATTCCTACCTCTGGACCGGATCGTGGCCGTCAGCTACACCAATGTTCTCCGTACGACCTTCAACATGGTTGTCGAGCTCGACACTGACGTCTTGGGTGACGCTAATAGCTTCATCGAGAAAGAGATTGAGTTTGGCATGCTCGACCAAGAAGACTACCGGGGGATCGATGAGACGTATGTTCGCCGCCATGGCCTCGCCGACCGCAGCATGGCGGACCAAAGGAAGGCAAAGCGAGAGCTGGCCGAGAACAGCAAGAAATCTGCAGCCGGTGATGAGCCCGCTGCCGAGGAAGGCGAAGCGGACGGCATGACGGAGCTAGAGCGGGCCCAACACGAGGCTGAGCAACAACTGCAGGATGAAGAGGACGAAGAGGAGGAGGACTATGACCCCGGTAGCGAAGGCGAGAGCGAGGGTTCGGGGGAATCAAGTGAAGGAGACGAGGATGATGATGAAGCCCAAGGCGATTCTGATGAAGATGAAGAGGAGGACGAGATGGGGGGCTTGTAGGACTACCTTAGCCCTCACTGAGATACCCGGTGCGCACCCATTGGCCTACAACCTGGCGAGGTGAGAGTAACCTACCCGACTTCCGTCTGAGACAGTGGCCCGGGCATACTTTATGACCACAAGCTGCCTTGCCCCACCTCGGATTTGTTCACCATGGGTAGCACACGGCCCATTGCCGGTCAAAAACCAAACATTATCTCACTATTTAGGTACGCAGCTGGGTTCCTAGTGTACTAGAACCACGGGTTTCGGGTTGCACCCCGATATCGTAACCCTTGGAAAGATCCTGTCAGTCCACCTTGTTTGGCCGGTCCAGTTCCGTGAGCAGCAATCGCCAGACTCTTTGAGGCCCCCCCGAGGCCCCCCCTCGAGCCCCCCTCACGGCGTCGGGGCTGGGGTCCCTCCTGAGAACCGCTAATGCTCGACCCAGCTCGCCTGCCTTCGGCACCCTTTAGCGTCTCGGCGATCTCCGCTCGAGTGGATTGTTGATGAGGCCTCCTTTCTCCCAAAGGTTCGGGTTCGCCATCATAAAAGGGAGGACGACTTGGCTAACACAACACTCAAGCTGAAGCGTTCCTGGATCTCCTGGAGTTGTCACTGATAGCAACGGACCCTTGTTGCTGCGTCGAGTCGTGCAACGTGTTCCCGACGGCAGAAGTTTTCCGTTCTGCATGATATTTTCAAGCACGGGATTCAAGCCGCCCATCTATCGTTCCACTCGGTCCATCTGTGACATGGCAAACCCCGGGCAGACGAGCCGAAGGATGATCGCAAGGACAACGCCTGGCGAGTCAAGTTGAGCCTTCAGCAATCGATTCTTTGCAGCTCGTCGTGGCTCGGCTCCGGCCGGCGTGTCATATTGGGTTGCATGGGGGTATTCCCCACCGGCAATGCAACCTCGGTGCTGAATAGTTGGAGCTTGTCGACCCTGCAGGGCCAGCAACGACGGAGACGCATTTGCCCCGACGTGTTGTAACTCGTCGCTCAACACTAAAATCCAGAGAGTGGTAAAAAGATGCTTATAGTTTCTTTCTGACACGGCCATCTTTGAAGTCAGAAACCCGTGAGACACCGGCACATACCGCCTTTGTTGGAGATGGCGAGATGGCCATGTATCATCAGTTCACTCTCACCGCTAAATGGACTGGGGTTTGCATAACCCCGCAATCACCTTGCAATTGCGGGGGATACATCGCTTGGGCGAAGGACCTTCCAACGAGATGAGTAACTCATGTGGAGGACTGTCGGCGGCGGGCAAATCGTTACAAACTGAACCTTGGTTCAAACGGATAACGTCAACACATGCGGTTTAGGAGAGAGCGAGAGCGTGGGGCGCGACGAAACACGTCTCAGAGCACGTCCACCCTCATTCAAAGAAGCACAAGGAAAAAAGAAAACACCAATCCAGTTGTGACCCACGAGCTCTCTGTTACGGGGCCACGCTATTCTAGAATAGGCAATGGTCTTGGCTCCCCCTACCGTAGGGCTGAGGTTCTGCCGCCACTGCCAGGTTTGCATTCTTGACCGTGCGGGACCAGCAGGGCCCAAGACTCGGAGCCTGGGTCGACAGCCCTGTCAGCTCCGTTCGTCCGAACTTCGTTTGAGGAATGGGTCAAGATTCGAGGACTCTGGTCAATCTCTCGAGTCCTGTCAAGGCCGCCTCAGGGCTGGATCTGTTCTGCTAGCCCCCCAGAAAATGTCAATATCGGATCAACGGCGCGGGGGAAGAGCGGGATACACAAAGTCGCTACCAATTCGACGCATGCCACATGTCCGGTTGATGCAGAGCTATTGCCCGCTTTGGCTAGCCGAACCGGCGGGAGAATAACCAGCGGCCGACTCGATCCAAACCTCCTTTCGGCGCTGGTTGATCACTGGTGGAACCGCGAGACAGGGGCGAGTTGGGTGTCCCTGAAGACTCCTCGCAGTGAAACAGGTCAACATGTCCGCAGGCCGGTTGCTGTCTCGGAGGCGTCAATTGCCGCCAGCAGTGCAGCAGTGCGGCGAGATAATCGCTCCACCTGTCTGCCCGTTTTCCACACCGCGTTGTTCCAGTTGTTTTGACTGGGGATCCTCGGCGCTGGGGAAGGAAGAAAACCTCCAAACATCCGCCCTTCCACAGTTCTGCGCATGCTGACGGCCGCCACTGATCAACTCGCAAATCCCGCCGGTAATTTTACACCTTGGCGGCGAGTGTTCCATGAGTTTGAGAACGTGCAGTGGCTCTCGTCGTCGGAGAAACCCGGTGTACCGATCTCCCTGGACGGACCTCGAAGGGGGCGGGGACGACATCGTCGACCTCCTGGGGAAGAAAGGTACATCCAGAATCTCGAGTGCGTGATCGCGCGAATGGTCTCCATAGGTAACTAATCCACCCCTTGAACATAAGGTACCCCACTATGTAAGGTAATGACAGATTATCCGTACACCGAGCGGTGACCCCTTTTTTGCCCAGCAGGGCGAGGGAACCCCTCCTCGGGTGAGCACCAAAAGCAGGGAACACCCCACACCCTTGGAGGCGACAGGTTGACAGCAAAGTTCGCCTTGCATGGGATCGTGGAAGATTTGACAGCCTTGGACAAGCGAGACAAGTCGGCGCCTGGAGCCTCGAGAGCCGGCGGCCAGGAAAATGTGCAAGAATTACCCGCCAAAGTCTTTGTGAAACTGCGGCGGCTCTCAAAGCAGAAAGCTGTCAGTGTGGTGGGGAGTCGGGGAACGTGAGGTGGTGCCAAAGTCGCGCAGTCGCAGGGATCTGACCTCAGCGGCAACCCTGCAAAGCAGCCGTCATCCTGACTGTTCTTGTTGAAGGGCTGAGGGACGAGGTTGCCTCCTCCTTGACTGGTCGAGCGGGCCGGGCTTCACCTTGCTGGATGACGCGACCTCCACTGCGATGCCATGCGCGCAGGAGCCAATGGTGTCGAGAGTGGCACGAGTGGTAAACCTGCAGTAGCTGGCTGCAGCTCACTCCTTCCAATCCGATGGACGCTCAGGTCAGTGTTCCGCTGCTTCTTGAAAAACCGGGGTCCTACTGGGAGAAAGGCCCAATTTTCGGCTCCAAGCTTCCGCGTGTTCCGTCTTTCTTTTTGATGCGTCCCCCCCCCCCCTCTGCCGCCACATCCCGTGCCGGACAGCCCTACGGGCGTTGTGCAAATGGAAACAGGAAATCCACAATTGCATGCCTCCCTGGCGAGCCCTCCAAGACACACCTCCCTGTGTATGCAGCGGCACCCTGAGCTGGACGTTCGCTCTTCAGGCCCGTCACCGCCCGCGGATTTATTTACCACCAGCTGACAACGGGGGGGCGGCGGATGAAGCTCTCCCCCATCCACACTCCACTTCATTCCCTTTAGACGTCCCTGGGAACGTACCCACTGCCGGCGGCTCCACTGGGCTGAAGCACTGAAGCACGGCGACTCGCCGTGGTGCCAATCCTCTGCTGACTGGCACTCCCCGGCAGCAAGCCCAGCACATCCAATTTCCTCCTCCACACGCTTGTCCCAATGGCCTGGGCGCCAACGCTACTGTAGTCGGCGGGCCACTGTCTGCTTTTATTATTTTTCTTGGCCGTTTTCCGCAGATGCTACATCTGTAGTTTTATTATCAACCACCGCCTTCGCGCCCTGCCTGCTTTTTGCCGTCAATCGTCGGTCGTGTTCCATGCGCGAGGTGCCCGCTTGTTGCGCTGGATTGAGCTGATCGCAACCAATCCCAAACCAAAGAAGCCCGGCAACACCAGCTGTCTGGACGCCTGAGTAGCTGAGGCTTCCAACATTGCGGGTCTCACCAGCTCCTTGTCGCAGAGCCGCTGTTCGTGTCCGCTATTTGACTGGGTCTCGTCTCGGTTCAGCCAAGACCTCGTAAGCGGCGGCGGTGGCAAGGCGGCTGTCGCCTTGCACTTCAGCTCTCTTCGCCCTTCTCGGACACCTCCAGTCTTGACATCGCCATCCTCCCTCCACCCGTCCTGTCCTCTGTCCACCGGCCGAGGCGTGTAAGACCTGGCCAACCACGGACACCATGGCCGCCATCCCCATCCAGGCGCCCTCTCGGGGGTATGGGGGCAGAGAGATGAGCACCAGCCCTCTCCCATCCATATCAACCGGTCGCGGTGGGACTCTTTCTCGACCATTTGGACCCCCAAGCCGTGGCATTCCCTTCTCCGACAACCTTTCGCCCTCGGCCGCCTCAAACCCCATGGCGATACGCGGCGTGGACCTCAACGACGCGCCGCCGCCGCTACCGCCGCCCCGGCTGGTCCCCATCTCCGGCCCCGTCGATCCGAATCTACACTTCAGGGAGAGCATGCGCCGGGAAAAGTACGCCGCCGGCAGCCCTGACACGGACTCGTTGGGTCATAGCTTTAAGCGACGAGACTTGTCTTTCAGGAGTGACTTGTCGGATGACGGATACCACAGCTTGGACAGCGTGAGGTACGTTCTACGCTTGCCATGATATACCATTCCTCTTGTGATGCGAACCTTTGTGGGCTGACGCGCTGGGCGTCCTAGGTCCTCTGGTTTCCCTTCGCCGTTTGGCCACCACACAATGAACAACTACCGTCCCAATGGCGACTCGATTGACCACTCGATGCTCGACAAGCTGAATCGCCCTGCGCGACGCTCGGCTCTCAGTGCCTCGGTCAACGATCTTCCCGGCCCTCGTGCCCCGCACCACGCGAAACTAACAACCCTTTCCCTACCGCACCGAACTCGACAGCCGTTCCTTGACTCGGCATACACCAGGTCGCCCGGCGCCATGTCGGCCACGTCTCCGATCAACGCACCCTTCGGCCATCCCGGGCGAGGTTCCATCGACCACCGCTCCCCCCTGGGAACCGACGGCAGCGACTATGATCGCTCGCCGTTACCACGCACCCATCGGATGCGCTGTGGCCCGGGGCCGGACGATGGCATGCAGTCAGCGCTCGGTGGTTACGAGGTCCGCGAAGATGATGCAGATTTTCCGATGGAAGAAACGACGCGCATGGGAAGCCTCGCGATCGGAGACCAGTGGAAGGAAAGAGATTGGGACAGGGACCGAGAGCGCGACAGAGATCGGGATCGAGATCGAGAAAGAGAGAGGGAGAGGGAGCGCGAGTGCTACCAGCCGGGCCAGAAGCGCAGGGCCTCGTCGCCACCGAGCGACGATGCTGCGCTTGCAAACGACATGCTGAGGAGGAGGGATGGCGGGTTGATGTCCAGGGGCTCACCCACGCCCAGGTTGCTTGTGATACCCCAGAACTCGCTATCGAGCGTGTCGTCTGTGAGTCGGAGCGGGAGCTATGCTAGCAACCTCACCGCCAGTAGCATCACTAGCATGGGCTCGTTTGGACGCCGCTCACCGAACGGCCTGTCCCCCGGCGGCCTGTCTCCCACTGATGCTATGGGCTGTAGTAGTCCCTACCCACCGCCAAGTCTGTCTGCTTCTCCTCACCCCTCGATCGGACGGTCCCTTGGGGCGCCTTCGCCGCACCACCGAACACCGATTGAGCAGCCGTTGCCAGCGCAGGTCACTCGTACCGCGGCTTCCCCCCGGAAGCTTGCCGAGATTCCCAAAAGTCACAGCAGTCTGGCCGCCAAACTCAAGGGCCCTCACATGTGCGAGTGTTGCCCCAAAAAGCCCAAGAAATTCGAGACAGAAGAAGAACTGAGGTACGCTATACTTTTTAACATTCCGACTATCCACGTGTCACTTTGCGTGCCGCTTTTCTAACTGTTCGCCGCTACCATCAGAGCTCACGAGGCTGAAAAGCAATACGGGTGCTCGTTCTGTGGCAACCGCTTCAAGAACAAGAACGAGGCCGAGAGACACCAAAACTCCCTCCATGTCCGGCGACACAGCTGGTCATGTTCAGCATTGACAGCCTACGAGCGTGCTTTCCACGACAGCACGGCAAAGCCCGGCGAAGCTGACGTCTGCGGGTACTGCGGCGAAGAGTTCCCCAGGAGCGGGCAGAGCCAGGGCGCGGCCTGCGTGAGCGAACAGGACTGGGAGGACCGCATTCGGCATCTCCAGGACATGCACAAGTTCCGCGAGTGCAATTCGAGCAAGAAGTTTTACCGCGCCGACCACTTCCGCCAACACCTCAAACACAGCCATGCTGGCACCAGCGGCAAGTGGACCAACATGCTAGAGAACGCCTGCATGCTGGAGGAAGAACCGCCGGTTCCCACGAGATGAGCCTTCCGTTCGCTCGTGTCGCGGATAGATGGGATACACAGGGGCCCGGCCATGGATGGCATCGGACGTTGGGGGGGACAGGCGTCACGTGGGGTCGCTCGCGGTCCTCCCTGTTTCGCCGCGCCGCGTTTGGCAGTTCCGCCAACTCAGGGGGGTGCGGAAGGCTGAAGAGAGCTCCTCGGGCTGTGCCCTTGGTTGCGCGAGGGCCAAACGCGGCAAGGAGGCCGGAAGGAGCCGAAGCGCGTGCCGTACAGTGCATCCCACCAAGCGCAGGGTCCAAATTCATCAACAGGGCGGTACCTACTCGTCGGGGCTTCAGTATCTTGCCATCTTCTGGAGCTTTTGGCCTTCGGTCTGCGCAAGTGGGGCGGCAAGAAATTTGGCCGATCTGGCCGCCGTTGGGGACGTTGACCGGGGCAGGTTGGATGCTACGTTGCTTGGGTGGAGGATCGCGGCCCTGGCTCCTTGTTCCGGCAGGAAGCGTGTTGCCGCATCGCCCCTGGCCGGTATCATGCAAAGGCACGGCTGGCAGCCCTTCAGCAATTATTATCCCACCAGGTTCTTGGGCTCCTCGGTCCCCAACGCGGTATCGTCCGAGGACAAGGGCCCTCAACAACAACTGCCGCGGGAGGCCACCGAGGCAACTTCTCTCCGGTGCACCCGTGACGGGGCGTTCGAATTCTTTTGAAAAGTCGCTATCGGCCCGGTGGCGACGTCTCATCATAGGCATCAGGAATACCTTATTGGGTACAATATGCTCTGTCGGTCTCTACGGTGCTGGTGCACTTTCGGCAGCCCTCCCCCTATTGACTGGCCCGGGCACATTCCATCAGCTATTCGTGACAGTTTGTCAACAAGTACAGCAAGTGTCGTCGGGCTAAAATGAAGTTATGACCTAGACATTCTGCATAACAAACGCCACGGCGCCTAGGCTCGGGTTCATACGGCGTCACGATTTACTTTGGATCATTCTCGGTCACCCGTTTCATGTTTTTCAACGGATTAGCTATCATGGCCGCTCAAATTCTGGGTTTGTATTTTATCTTACCCGGTAAGGGTCAGCATGGACGCGGTTTGGGAGCATCATGGCGCATCTGGAAATTCGGGGGTGGGGAGGGTGCTTGGGGCGTAGGGAAGGTAACCCATTTTTCTTGTACTCATGACCGACCATGCCCACGAACGATAGAAAAGTATTGAATTAGTGATTGTCACCTCCGTCGTTGCTTCTTAAGGTTGTTCAAGATATGCCAACACCGCCGCCTCCTTGGCGTTTCTCCTGTGCATCCCTCCCAAGTTCAGAAACACGACCGAGACACCGGGATCTCAGGCTGCCCCGCAGACTCATCGATGGGTCGGGTGCGGGGCAGAGCCCAAAATTTGTCCCATCACAAGCCAAAACACACAATCCCGCCCCGTCGTGGGACTCAAACTACACTTCAAAATTCGGGGCAAAACCCATTTGGAAATATGGCGTTGAACCGGATCAACGGGGCTGATGAGCTCTATGTCGGTGGGTGAGTGCGCTCGTGGCGGATTGTTGCCGACCCTAAAAACTGACGCGCTGCAGCGTTTTTGGCGTCAACCGTACCCGGCCCATCCAGGAACACAAAATAAGCCACATTCTCTCCGTCATCAAGTACTCGCTGGACCGGGACGACGATGTATTCAGAAATGTCAAGCACCTCAGCATCGACATCGACGACATGGAGGACCAAGACATCCTCGTGCACATTCCTAAGATGGTACGTTTCATCGACCGGGGGCTCCACGGCGCGGTAGCGGCGGAGGGTTCGACCGCCGACGACAGGGCCCCGTCGACAGCCTCCCCCAATGGTTCCTCACCCGGCGCCGTTCTGGTGCATTGCGCAATGGGCAAGTCCCGATCGGTGACCGCCATCATTGCCTACCTCCTATGGAAACACCCGCACCGCTTTGGCCAGGCGGATCCGACCACAAAGTCCGAGCAGGCAGTAGCGCAGGCCCTTGAATGGGTCCGCGAGACCCGGCCCATTGCCGAACCCAACGACGGCTTCATGCGCCAGCTCGAGATGTGGTGGGACATGGGCTGCCCGGCTGCCAGCGACGATGCCGTCGAAAAGGAGCCGGCATACCAGCGCTGGCTGTACAAGCGGGAGGTCGAGGACGCGGCGCGCATCGGGAGGGCGCCTGATTTCTTGCGGTTTGAGGACGAGGCGGCGCAAGGGGGTAGCGCCGAGGCAAGGGGGACAAACGGCGCGGAAGCAGGCACGGAGCTCAGGTGTAAAAAATGCCGTCGCGTGTTGGCTACCGGTGCATTCATTGTGCCACATCAAGGCCCGGGCAACGCGGAGCGGCCCGATTGTCCGCACTTCTTCATCGAGGCGCTGTCGTGGATGCGCCCGATCCTTGAAGAGGGCGCCCTGGACGGCCGCCTCATTTGCCCGAACGCCAAGTGCGTGGCGTCCATTGGCCGTTATGCCTGGCAAGGCTTCAAGTGTAGCTGTGGCGAATGGGTTGCTCCGGCTTTCTCACTGCAGAATAGCAAGGTCGACAAGGTTGTCACCGAGAACAGGGGGAATAGCGGTCCCGGCGCGATTGCCGACCGAATGGCCGCTCTAGGCATCCGCATGCCACCGGGGATGGCGAGGGAACCCGCCGTGGCCGCATCTGGCGCTGGTGGTGAGAGATGCAAAGAGAACCTATGATGGTTGAGACCTGAAGAACGGGGTCGCCAATATCAGTTGAGGGCAGATTAGGCTCCTCCGGTATAACCATCAACGGCCCATCGCCTACCACTAGCGTCGCAAGCTCAGGGTATTACGACAAATCCTGTGCTCAAAGTGGTCCTGGACTTTCTCCTCTGGGATAATGAGGTGGGTGTTCACCTTTGCGGCCCTTGGCGAGGACCCAGCCCGCCAAATCCCTACCTGTACTCCGTCATTGTATATTGTCTGCCTCCCTGTCTGCTGTCTGAGGAGCTTGACAGGCGAACTGGGACGCTCCATCAAGGCCAAAATCGCGTGCTCAGCTCTTAATTGCCAAACTAGCCTTCCTCTGTGACTATGTCCGAACCCTTGGCATTGGATACCCCTGATGCCTTTGTTTACATATCACCCGACTTGGAAGAGCCCATGACCCCTTTCAGGTGCGGGGTCTTGATTCCATAGGCAACGGCTAAGAGTGCTTGGACCCAAGTTCTAGTACAACATCAAGAAACGTGTCACTGGTCGTTGCTGAGGTACGTTTTATGTGTCGGGTCACTCTAGGAAGCGGTCGCCTCTCGCACAGCATTAATCCCGCTGTAACTCAACAAAATTACTCGGCTTGTATCCAACGCTGACCAGCTGAGCCAGATGACCGCCCATAGATGGGTCTGAGAGAAAGAGTCCGATTCAATTCAGTTGCCCATGCACCAGGTGTTCAACTCCCGGTCACATCTCCTCGCAAGATCCAAACCTACACATTCCTAAGAGTGATTCCTTCCCGGTTTTACTCTTGCATTTTGGGAAAATAGTCGTCGAGTCATGGAGATCGACGCCAACCTGTCATGCCCTTCACACCTTCAATTATGCCAATGCCGACATGGGCAACATCCCTCTGCCTGGTTGGCATGCTCAAGAGAGACGAGAGAACAACATCCTCTGCAGGTTGTCCCGTTCGCACCAGGTCTCCACATATGGCTGACAGGGGCCCCGAAGATAACCGGCCTGCATCCAAGGCTGATGAGAGACGGCTGACGGTGCAGGAAACCAGTCATCAAAAAGACGGCTGTTGTGGGGTGACAGCACATCTGTCAGCACTAAATCCTTATGATGCAGCGGGCATGCTTTCCCGATGCAACCGCACCTTTCCGGGACATGAGAGGGTGGGTGGAAAGACTTTGCCAGACACGGGGACTGAGATGTCGCGGGACTCAAGTAGATAAACTAGTAGTCACCGCTGGCGTATTGTAGGTAGTCCTCCAGGCATCGAGGTTCGGTCACGGACGCTTCCAACCAGGTCTTCCCTCCCCGGAGTTAATATTTGAACCAGGAGAGTACTTGTGGTAATGATCGGGATTGCAATACTCGCTGCGGCGGAGCGGGGGTGATGTCCCCCCACGGCACTGTAAGCAACTCCATTCTCCCAGAGTTGGCTGTCAGATGGAGAAAAGATAGGCCGGGAAGAAGGGAGGTCAATCTGCAAACTGGGCCTTGGCGAGAATCTGATGTCACGGAAGACCACGGCTGGAGGGTCGAGAGTTCGGCCTGGACAGTGCAAGCTGCACGCTCCCGCCCTCCGATCGTCCCCAATGCCATGATACGTATACACTATACGGGTATCATTAGCGTCTCAAGGAGCGCGTGGCCGGGATGTTAGGTCGTCGTGCAGCAGCGTTTGGAATTGTAACCCAAGACGACCTGGTCCCCGTCCTTCATGTTGCCAACTGGCGGCGTATTTGTGAACTAACACTTGAGGGACACACTACGTACATCCCGCGGCCTATCCTGGACATGTCAGCAGGAGGGCGTTTTAATTTGGGGATAAGGTCGTCTTAACGCTGCAGTAAGCAGTACAAGCTGTTGGCAGTGGGGGTATGAGGCGGCGGGCGTTGGAAAGCTGCCAGTGCCGGTGGTCAAGGGACGCCAATGGATGGTGGGATGGGGAGAATTTCTCCAGGCCAATCGCTCAAGAACTGTGCGTCTGGCAGTAGCGCAGTCGCACCCCCATTCGATGCGTATAAGTCGTATCCAACCCCGCCGTGAACCGTCAGCATCCTCCTTCGAGTGGACAGGAAGTAGGCGGAGACCAGCCAATCGGTTTTTCTTGGACGTTTGTGTCAGAGTGAAGTCAAGGCGTTTGATAGCCGTCCATCGGCTCTGGGCTGGACCTCCCTGAGTTCGTGGGGTTGTCGGGTTGGGTTGCCTTATGATGGAAGGTTTTTGGGCACCGACGGGAAAAAGGTGGGATTTTGCATCCGCTCGCGGTTACGTTTAGCAATCTCGGCTTGCCTCTTTCTGTTCACCCGTTGCTGGTAGAAGGTGCTGCGGGCGCCGGGCTGTTAGTGCGAGTGACGACAGACATGAACAGGCCTTCTGACCTCTTGAGCTCAAACACGCGGGGTTCTTCCTCCTCCCCCTCCTCCTCCGCTGGCGAGGTGGCCGTACCGTCCTTGATCTGGATCGAATATCGTCAGTTGCGGGACCAGCAAGCAGCCGAGTGTTGGGGTTCCTGACTGGCTCTGGCTTGTCTTGGGACTTATTGATGTCCTCGCCCGACTTGCCATCCTTGCCCTTCTTGTCTTCTACTTCATCTTTCTTTTCGCCCTTCTCTGCCTTCTCCTTCTTTTTCTTCTGCTTCTCCTCGTATTCCTTCTTTACACGCTCTACCTCCTCTTCGAGCTCGCGCTTTTTGCGTGCCTCGATGGCGGCATGGTCGATCTTGGGGGTGCAAAAGCCGGTATCTTTGAGGTGGGAGGGGCAGACGTAGAACCAGTCCTGAAGATTGTTAGCTTCAAGGTCATGCAATACTCGGGGGCGGCCGAGGAGGAGAATGTTGGGCACGGGGGCAGCAGACTCTGTTGTCCGAGGTGATGAGCACGCTGCAGCTGAGCTTGAAGCAAATGTCGCAGGACTTGGCTTTCGTGTCTGCCACCTTGCGGTGTGTGTAAACGTTGGGAAATGCCATATTTGGCGCGTCCGCTAACTGCGGGTCGACTGACAGCGACGTGCTGGTGTGAATTGGGTGTCGAAAAGTCGCAGCGTGTTTCGACGCTTGGGTGAGGGTGGGGCTGCTCAGTGCTGCCACCAAGCACACCAAGCAAGTTACCCTTACTTGGCGCCAAGGATACCTACCTATCCGGTGCTGGTGATGACGTCACTAGTCTTGCCGAACCAGCCAACAAGGTGTCCGTCCCCACCGGCATCCCTTTAACAAAACACCAACCCTTAGGATCGCGGCTTCACATTGACTAAGACGGAGAACATCCCGCAGAGCACCAGAAAAGTCGCCATGAACTATGCATTCGGGCGACTACAACGCCAGCTGATACGTGGCTCGCCGATCTGGCAGCTTGCAGCACACTGCCGAGCTCAGACACGATTCGCTCCAGTATTCACAACCCACTCCCCGAGGAGTGTTTCGACTGCGGAACCAGACCAGACCGAGCCTGAAGCCAAGGCTAAGAAACTGAACCAGAAGGCGCTGGATGAGCAAGAACAGGATGTGAGGGCCAGACAAAATCAAGTCCAACGACCATGGCATCGACAAGGGGCCGACAACCCACCGGTAGAAAAGAACGGGAAGACGATTGCGCCGGTAACAAAGGGTCCGTGTTGAGACCCCCTCGGCCCCACGTCGCGGCTTCGACCTACCACTGCTGATTCTCGGTACAGGCAAACTCTTGACGACCCCAACGCGGCTGCTGAAACTGATTCTCCCGCTTCCCATCATGGTAGAGAAAGACCAAGACAATAACAGCAAGCACGACTACGGGCGGTCTATCTCACCCAATGACACAATCCAACCTCTCGCGCTGCTTATTCACCCCCAACAGCCCCTATCGTATGTCGAGCGCTTGATTCAAGCCGAAATCCCGCCGGTGGTCGAAGACGGCAAAGAGAAGATACCCAGCGTGTATTTCCGCGCCGAGGATGCCGCAGACGGCGACAACAAACCAACGACGAGGTCCGAAGCGAAGCAGAGGGACACAGAGGGCGGGTCCCGAAATAACAACCGAACACATGTTGCGTCGTATTCAGGCCTTGGCCACGAGGGCCCCGAGCGAGAGGGATCGGATAAGAACTGGGTCCGCTGGAGCAACAGCACCGAGATGGGCGACTTTATCCGTGACGCCGCGCGCGGCCGGGAGTTCGCCGTCGAAATCGAGGGGTACAACGTCGAGATGCGCGTCAGCGTGCCTTCGTTCGGCGACCGGACCTACTATATGCGCGCCCAGCTCCGCAAGATGAGTTGGCAGATTGACGAGCTCTCTAGGATAAAGCGGGAGTGCGACCTTCTCGCGCACAAAGGCGCTAACCTGCTCGCGAAAGGGGGGTTCGGCTTGCTCGCCGGCTGGTGGGGGGTAGTGTATTATGTGTCCTTTCATACCGAGTTTGGTTGGTAAGTGCTCGAAGGACCGGTCGGTCTTTGGGGGAGTCATAGTGACTAACAGCGTTTCCTAGGGACCTTGTCGAGCCGATAACGTATCTCGCTGGTCTATCGACCATCATGGGCGGTTATCTGTGGTTCCTGTACATCAGCAAGGACTTGAGTTACAGGGCGGCCATGAATGTGACCGTCTCGCGCCGCCAGAACGCCCTCTACGAGGCGCGCGGTTTCGATGCCAACAAGTGGCAGCAGCTCGTCCAAGAAGCAAACGCGCTGCGACGCGAAATCAAGGTGGTCGCAGTCGAGTACGACGTTGATTGGGACGAAGCAAAGGAGGTTGGAGACAAGGTGAAGGAGGTTTTGACCGAAGAGCGGAGCAAGGCCGGCCACAAGGCGCGGTCATCGGAGAAGGAGAAGGACGAGGAGTACACCGAGGAAGAAAGAAAAAAGATGGACGAGTCGGAGGAAAAGATGGATGAGTCGAAGAAGAAGGACGAGTCGAGTTCATGACAGTAGACGATAGGCCGGATAGAATCGTGTACTTTCACCTTCGGAGACCCCGAGCAATAGAAGAATTGCAATCGGATGTTGATGGGGATAAAAAACCACTTCCCTATCACGCGACTCGGCCAAGCCGGCAGTGGGGTGATCGGCCGCCTAGGCGGTGGGAGCTATGACCGCATTTTCGCTGTTCCTGGGAACCCCTCCATCGTGCCCCCCACCAAGGATCCTTCCGCGGATTGATCGAAGGCAATTTCAGCGAGCTCGCTGCCAGCTGTGACACAGCATTCACACGATCACGTCTCGCCACAATCGTCGTAGCCAAAATGAAATAACGACCCACCGCTGCCACGCGAGAGCCTCGGCCCAGTCCGTCCAGTTCACTGCGGCGGTTCACTTAACGACAACCAGGAGGGGCTTGCTTGCCCCCGCTTCCCCGTACTTATACCCCGCGATTCTTGCGATTCTTAGGCTCGGACATTACATCAAAGCGCTCCCTCCTGCTGCCCAGACCTCGACGTCACACTCGTACCGCAGCGTCAATGGGGCCTCAAATCATCCACCTGCCCGACGGGCAGCACATCACCGTGACGCCGGTCTTTGCAGGCCTGTTCTTCAAGTCCAACGAGCTTACAGCGCACAACAGTGCCTTCCCAACCGGCTGGACGATCGTCATACACACCGAGGACGGCGGCGACAGCGACGATGGTGGAACCAACACGGCCGCAGGTCAGGGGCCCGCTGAAGGGGTGCCCAAGCTGGAGAAAAGGCCACACCTACACTCGTTCAGGGAACCGACGCTGCAGAACGACAGCATCTTCATCTCGTCCATTTCGAACCCCTCCAATTCCGACTTTAGGCCTGCCGCAAGCCCTACCCGACAGATTGCCATGATGCTCTGGGTCACGCTCTACTGGTATTTCCACCAGCACCCTCCGTCCGCGACGCTGGAGACCGAGGCTTCTAAGTTGACCCCGAACGCCGGCAAACCGCGGGGCGATTGGCGGGTGCGCATCAAGCGGGACGGCGTGCTGCGTGGGCGGAACCTGATACCAAAGCTGGAGCGCATGGGACTCATCGCGAATCTCAACTCGTCCGTCGGGACGGCGCTGGTGGATACCGATGACATCTGGGCCAACATGTTTGTCACGCGGCACATGTTCTGGCAAATACCGGGGCGCTTGTTCCTGTTTACTCTCCAGCCAGTGCCTGGCAGAAACCTCCGGTCGTATCCCGGATCGCCAATCACGAGCCGACCCGGATCGCCAGCACAAGCAGACCACCATGCGGCCATCCAGCCCCACCTGGCGATCGCCGACGCGGGCGACCTCCCCGGCGCTGCCACGCCCGCCTCCCTCACCAGCGCACCCTCGGTCCCCATCGGGCCCTTCTTCAGCGCGTCCCACCTCCCGACGTACTACCCGCCCGCGCCGCTGCAGTACACCATCACCAACCACGTCCGACACCCGCTCCGCCCGAAACCGCCGCGCATGGGCGAGGTCTTTTACACTCGCTTCGTCCCCTCGGTGGGGCAGTACCTCTCGTTCCGGGTCGCGTCCGCGTCGCCCAAGCCGGTGCCCTACATGGGCCCCGTCGGGCCTAAGCCGCCGTCGCTGCCGCCGACGCAGCAGGCCTGTCTCCTGTCCATGATGGATTCGGCGCTGCTCGAGATGTGGCACGGCAACCCGCGCGTGTCGGCCTTCTGGGGCGGGTACGCGTCCAAGTTCCTGACGAATGCCCTGCACAGCCGCCACAGTTTCCCGGCGATTGGGCTGTGGGACGGCGTGCCGTTTGGGTACTTTGAGCTGTACTGGGTCAAGGAGGATCTGCTGGGCCGGTATGCCGGCGCGGCGGTGGACGATTGGGACCGGGGGTGCCATGTGTTGATTGGCGAGGAGTGGGCGCGGGGGCGGGTGCAGAGCTGGCTGACTAGCCTGGTGCACTGGCTGTTCTGTGCAGATTATCGGACCATGAGCATCTGCTTGGAGCCGAGGGTGGATAATGCAAGGTCAGCAATGTCGTTCTTCATCAGTGGTTTGCCAGGTCACAATACATGCTAACAGCCGAGACAGGTTCATCCAATATTTGGAGTATGCTGGATTTACAAAGGAGAAGGAGATTACCTTTCCCCACAAGCAGGCGTGGTTTGGAAGGCTAAGGAGGGAGAGCTGGGAAGGGCCGGCCTTGTAATACTTCAATTGTTGTTTAACACTAGACGATGTATGCGTGGGACCTGGTTAGCGTGGGGATATATTCTTTGGATTTCAGGGGCGACAGACAATTTTAGGCATCATGTAGTCGACAGAAACGGATCATGTATGAACTGACTGATGATTGATCACTCGCACCTTGCCTCAAAATCTGTGAGAGCAGTTGCATATGACCAAAGACGGCCATCCATTACCTATTCACAGATGTGTAACCCGTGTCTAGCTCTCCAAATATTGGGTCAATAGCCATAGTCCCCCTCGTCATCTTCGTCTTCCACGGCATGGCCGTGCTGATCATCGTCATCGCCGTCCTCTGAGATCTCGTTACCCTCTTCGTCGTCCTGAAAGTCGGCGTAATCTCGAGCATCGTAGTCGTCACCAGGCATCTCCTCAACGTCGGAATCCTCATTGTCGGACGGGGGAATCGGCACCTGTTCGCGATGCAGTTGCAGTTTCTCGGCGAGAGTCAATGGCTTGGCGGCCCCTCGGTCGGATTCATCGCCGTTGCCGTCGTCCTCGTCCCCAGAGCTGGAGATGCCCGACCAGTCGGTACCTTTGTCTCGGGCCCGGTCGGTGTTATCGTTGGCCTCGCCGTCTTTCTCCTCGTCTTCACCTTCGGAGTCTTCATCTTCGGAGATGACGGCACGACCCCGGCGATTCGTTCGCATTTTCCGCATCTCATCTTCCTCGTCATCGCTGGACAGTACGATCGGGTTCGGACGATTCTCTGTGCGGGCTCGCTTCCGAGGAAGGTCGTCTTCTGAGCCATCCTCGGAATCGGATTCAACAACGCGTGCCCTTGGGCGTTTTAGTCTCGAAGCGCGAGCTGCTGGCGGATCAGATTCATGTGCAGATTCATCTGACCCTCGGAGAGTTGCAGATGACTGTTCTGGGCTGGAGAAGCCGGCAATATTGTCGTGGTCATCTCCTGTGAGATCAATTATCCCGTCGTACCCGCCGGGGGGGGTCGACTCGGAGAAGGCAGATGAACCGTCCTCGCTACCCTCCTCATCCTGATGCCCATCATCGTCATCCAATACAACCAGGTGCCTGTCATCTGGGTCGGATCCTGAACTGTCGTCGCTAATGCGAGAGTCGTCGATCCCCTCGCTCTCATACTCATTCGGTTCGTCCCCGTCTTCGTCGGACGACTCGTCATCGAGGTCTGGTTCAAGGTCCTCAACGAGCCGTTCATCCGAAAGGAAGAACTGGATCATGGGCCAGATTGTCACGCCATTGAAACTCACCCCCTCGATACGGATGTCGTAGCCGGCGAGATCCTCGGCCAACCCATCCAGAGGAATCTCAGCTTCGGTAAAAGCAGGATGCTCGACGTCCGGCCAGCAGTACAAATGTTGGGCGTCTTCACCGAGACCTGGCTGCTCCTCAAATGTCATGATAGAGTAACGCTTGACCGGGTCGGAAGTGCACCAGCGCAGATGCTGCGGCCTGTGTTCTGATGGCGTGGTAAGATAATGGACTGTCTGCAGGTTGGCGAAGGTGTCGAAGACAGCAGAAGACCGGCTTTTGAGCTTGTCGAGTACGCGGAAGTGGACGCCAAGATGACGGATGTGCTCGCTGAAACCAGGGAACTGAGGCATTGTCTCAATCTCGACGTCCAAGGATTCTACATAAACAATGTCCTGTTCGGAGTTGAACCTGATGCAGCCACGTGCATCGACGCCGAAGGTGAGGGTGTCAGGGAAAGCCTGCAGAGCAAGCTCATGGCTCTCGCGGTGAACGGCCAGCATGGTGCGCGCGGCCCTGGTTTGCTGTTCCAGAAATGGGCCTTCCACAACTCTCATACCATTCTTCTTGTCGCGGTAGTACCCTTGAACGAGAAACCAGTACACGCGGGACTTGGTGGTGAGGTCAGGGCAGAAGAAGTTCCATATCTGGTAGCGGAGCTCGAAGGGGAGGCGCATGAATTGCGGGAAGAGTTGGCTCTCTGGCCACGAATCCAATCCATCATCGGAATCCGAGCTCCCAGACTCGCCGTCCGAGTCGGCCGCCTCCAGGTCGAAGAGCCCGTGGGACTCGAAAGGTCCCTCGGCGGCATCCGAGTCGGAGCCAGAGCCGGACTCATCATGATCCAAGCCATCCGACTCGGATTCGTTGTTGTCGGATTGCTCAACCAAATAGCCGAGATGGTCCGATTCTTCAGAGTCGGACATGTTGGTCGTTTTTTTCGGCTGGATTTGATGGCGTTGAATCGACTTTTGGCAGCAGGTGAGGTTGTCCGTTGTCGCGGTCAAAACGCGGTAGGTTGTGGTTGTCGCGATTTCCAGGCCTGCCAAGGCGGCAGCATTAATGAATGCCCCACTTGCGGGTCTAGCCAGGCTCCCCTGCACTCGAGCTGTGGTGGGCAGGTGGGGTCGCAGAGAGTGGGGTTGAAACCTGAACGCCTCGAGAACGCATCCATCCACTGGGAATGTTTGACGCACCAAATGCAAACGCGGAGGCAGTCTGTCCCCGGCGCTGGAACTGCCGGACTCCGGCGCAAGGATGTTGCACCGGGCTGTGTATTCTGTTCGGTGGGGGGGAAGCGTTTCTGGCGCAAAGACCCTGACGACGGACGACGTTTCCCTGTGGCCCTTTCGGCGCCGTTCGGGGTTGGAGAGAAGCGCAGAGCGCCATGCGGGGTACTGCCCGGACGACGTTTGCAACCAGAGTCTAGGGCCACGGCGGGTAATTCGGCGGAAAATGTATCCCCTAGCCTTGGGGTGCCGGGCAGCATATAAGGGCTCCGCTCCGAAGTCTGAAGCAGGTGGTTACGGACACTTCTAAATACCGCCCTTGCCATTTGTTGACATCAATATCAAAACAATGACTTCCCATTCCGAGTACGGCGAAAGGACGCCTGGCTCCGAGGTCACCAAGGTGTTTGCTGACCACGTCCGAGGCAAGACAAGTGAGTAGACCAGCTGGTCTCGTCCACCTCAGCTTGGTGTTGTTAACCAGTCGGTTGTCAGTCCTGGTTACCGGTGTCAGTCCTAGAGGCATTGGATCGGCAACTGTCTCCAACCTCGCGTCCCAAACCCCCGCGCTTCTGATCCTCGCCTCCCGAACCAGGGCTCGACTTCAAGAGGTTGCGGCCCAGCTCGCCGAAAAGTACCCGGCCACGAGGGTAGAAATCGTCATCTTGGATCTGGGTTCGCAAAAATCCATCCGACAGGCTGCCGCCGACGTGGCTGCCCTGACCGACAAGCTCGACATTCTTATCAACAACGCCGGAATCGTTGTCACGTCCCGTCAAGCGACGCCCGAAGGCATCGAGCAGCAGTTCGGCACCAACCATATCGGCCCATTCCTGTTTACCAACCTCCTCCTACCCCTTTTGCGCAAGGCCGCCGAGTCCAACCCTCCAGGCGCGACCCGCGTCGTGTCTCTGACCAGCGCAGGGCATAGACTGTCGCCAATCCGCTTCTCCGACTACAACTTCGAGGGCAAGGAGGTCCCACCGGAGGAAGATCATTTCAAACCGCTCCCCGGCGCGTTTGGCAAGTGTGCCCCTGACGGATACAACGGCATTGTCACATATGCGCAGTCCAAGACTGCAAACATTTTGTTTACCGTGTGTCTTCAAAAGCACCTCTCCAAGCTTGGCATTTCCGCCTATGTTCTGCACCCTGGCAGTACGTTCAGTTTGAGTTCCCTCTCACTTGTAGAGACACATGCCTGACGCCCCTCCCCTCTGCTCCTAGCCATCGAAACGGACCTCAGCCGAGATCAAGATGCCGAGTTGACGGCTCAGTTCTACAAAGTGGCGCCGTACTGGAAGACCCCTGACGAAGGCAGCTCCACCACGCTCGTCGCAGCCTTGGATCCCGCGCTGAATGGTGCGTTTTAACAATACTCCCCCAGCCCACATTTCACTAGCATTAGCACTGACATATGTGATAAAGAGGTCAATGGCTTGTACCTCTCGGACTGCCAATTCATCGAAGCCACCGCCCATGCCACTGACCCCGTTGGAGCTGACCGTTTGTGGAAGCTGAGCGAGGAGTTAGTCGGAGAGAAGTTCTCGCTTCAGGGTTAGAGTGGATTATTATGTCAAGTCACACACCTAGAACCTACACGATACCCTTTCCTGCGTTGGACGTTGGTGTTTGGCACTGCTGGTCTGTTCAGAAATGGCAGTGGTCAGTGTTCGAGAGGCGCCATTCAAAGAGTATTACTATTATTCATTGAATGTCATCAGTTTACAGTTCCCTCGCTCAACAAACACCAGGGATGCCAATGGCCTTCCCACAGTTTAGATGGCAAGTTCAAGATCAACAGGATATCTACGTGTATTCCAAACTATAACTGATCACGCCACGTTGAATATGGTCTTCTGCTATGGTCTGTGCAGCTGTGCACCTAGACCGGTGAGGGGCAGGTCTCGCCACCTCATGCTGGCGTCATATCAGGAGATCCAACCTTTTGTGTTGCACAAGACGCTGGCGTGATGCCAAATTCAACCAAAGTATTCTAGATGAATCATTTATCCGCCTCCTCTTTTCACCTGAGTGTTCTAGAGGCCACCCTCGCCCTCAACTTCAGTCATAAGAACACACAAACTTCACCACTTCCATCAACCAATCCCTCAGCATCCAACTTCTCAACGCGCATTTTTTACTCCTCAGCTTCGCCACGACTGCTACAGGGAACAACACACATTAATATCCTCGCCAACGATCAAACATGGCCGACACAGACGACAGAAACCCATCAATCCCGGAACAACTATTCCACACAACCCTGACCGTGGTCGACTACCACAGCGACACCTCAGGTTCAACCAGAGACGTCTACGTGCTGGGCACCCACACCACGCTCCCGGCAGCCAAAGCCTTCTCGCTCATGGCGCTGGAACTGCTGGGCTACCAACCCGACGATTTCACCCACTACGCCACACGCGTCGACACGGCGCCCGAGGAGTGGAAGCACGGCAACGGCGCCATGGTGTACGCCAAGACGCCCAAGGGCCACGAGTTCCTGGTCGGCATCGACACCAAGCCCAACACCGAATCCCTGCCCGCGGGACCCAACGACACACTGCTGCTGCCCCCCCACGGAGGTGGCGACCACCTGCACTACGTGCTGCAGAACAGAACCGATTACAACCAGGACAAAAGCGGTGCCTTCCAGACCACCGAGATCCAGGGCTGCTACGCTCGGCGCGAGCACGCCCTGGCCGCCGCCAAGGCGACCCTGCAAGAAGATCGTGACGAGTATGCCCAGTATGACGAGCGTGATGAGGCCGAATCCGAGGGAGAGTGGCCGTTTGGCGACGAGGTTGTTGTCCATGCTGTGGCTCAGACGGGGGAGAATTTCACCGTTGCCGTGAAGACGGTGCCGGGGGCGCACAAGAAACATGGCAAGGCACTTTAACCGAGTGCCGGGTTCGCCCTCGGCTTGTCCGCTTCGACCTTTCCTAAGATTGGACTAGTTTGATCGTTTGTACTCTCACAGCCAATGCATTGAACACCGTAACTAGTGATGGTGATAAAGATTACATTTAAATCAAACAGTACATACATATTTACAAAGAGCCGGGAGCACGGAACACCTCCCAGATGAATGTGGTTGTCTAGGCCGCTTTCCACCTGCGTTTCCGTCGAGATGGTCAGTTGTCAAGAAAGCCCAGAATGAAACTTCCTTGCAATAAAGCCGGAAGACAGGGCGGAAACTTGTCGGGCCTCCTCAGGATTTGGGACCCAGGACCTCTTGCTGGACATCGGGGACTTCATGTCCGTGCTCCGAATCGCTGAAGGTGGTGCCCTGATGCTCCTGGTGGACCATGGCAGCGCGGTTGTTCTTAGTCCTCCAGGCAGGAGTACCGATGTACTTGAATGCTGTGGTAACTGTGAGTTAGCGTGGGCTCGGCCAAGTACATAAGCACTAGGGGAAGGGCAAGCAACATACCGCCAGGCTTCCGGTCATCAAAGATGTTTTCAACCTCCTCGAGCGTCTTGTTGGCCGTCTCGGGGAAGCAGAAGAAGGCATGAATAAACATGCAGGCACAGAAGACGGCGAAGATGACGTAGACCTTCCAGGTGATACTCGCAAAGGCGGGCGGGACAAAGTAGGCGAGGGCAAAGTTGAAGGCCCAGTTGGCCGAAGTCGCGAGGGCGACAGCCTTACCGCGGAGGCGCAGGGGATAAAGCTCCGGGGGATAAGTCCACGAGACAGGACCCCAGGTCGGTGCAAAGGAGGCGACAAAGAGGTAGGTCGAAGCAATGATGGCCTTGGCGGGCGCCCCAGACACGGCCATGGACTCGGCAGCCGAAGTAAACTCGCCGGGATAGGGAGTGCGCGAGTAGAGTGCGAAGAGGATGGCATTGATGGTGAGCCAGAGACACATCAATGCGGCTCCAACGAGAAGAGTCGGGCGGCGACCCCAGCGATCCATCCATAGGAGGGCCGGCACGGTCATCATGACGTTGATGACAAACTGGATGCCGCTGGGGACGAGAACGGCATTGGTGCCTTGGCCAGTATTAGCCTTCTTCTGGGTTTGGGGCTAGAACATGGAATGCGAACTTACCAGATTCCGCGAGTCCTGCCATGGTGAAGACGTACGTAATGTAGTACATCTGAAGGAGCAAGTCAGTCAATGCCAGGCTAAGGAGGCAAGATATCAGGGACGCTTACCATGACATTCATGCCCGTGAGCTGAGACCAGATCTGGGTGAAGACGCCGATCGAGGTACGGTTGATCATGTCGGGGTGGAACAGCTCGAACCAGCTGGCATCAGCATGTTTGCGCTCCTCGTTGACGGCATCGCTGATCTGCCGGAACTCCTGGTGGACAAAGGGAGCATCCGGGTTGCCATTGCCGTGGAGCACGACCAGAACGTCCTTGGCCTCTTCCTCGCGGCCTTTCTTGACAAGCCAACGAGGAGACTCGGGCTGTGACCACAACCCTACATAGAGCCCAACCGCGGGGAGCATCTGCAGACCCCAGGGGACACGGAAGGAAGCATCGCTGTGGATGAAGGAGCAACCGTAGCAGATGAAGAACATGATGAGGATGCCCCAGGTAATGGCCCACTGCTGGAAGCTAACGAGACGGCCACGCAGCGTGGGGGGAGCGACCTCGGTGATGTAGACGGGGACCTGGGCTGAGCAGATGCCGACCGCGAATCCGTTGACGAAACGGCCGACAATCAACATGGGGATGTTGACCGCAGCACAGACAATAATGGAGCCGGCGATCCTGAAACCTAGTCAGTCAATGCCCAACGCGCGTGGATTCTGGAACCATGCGCTGTTGGATGTTACTCACCAAAAGAGAGAACCGCCCATGATGGTGCGCTTCCGGCCGTACTTGTCGGAAGCCCAGCCAGAACATAGAGCGCCGGCCCAAGAGCCGCCGGGCATGGAGGCTGTGATGCCGCCCTGGGTATTGGCAGTCGGGCCTAGGCAGCGGCCATTCCCATCGATGCCGCCTTCGTTGAATTGGCAGGCGTAAGCCTGTGTCGAGATGATGGCCGACATCGAACTGATGTCGAAGCCAAAGAGGGCGCCACCTAATTGACGCAGTCGGTGCTTGTTAGCATCGGGATTGGCAATGCCAATGGGGTTGAGAGGTGCGGGCGACTTACCGATCACCGCGATGGCGGCGATGGTGTAGAACCTGGGGATCTTCCAACCCCCGGACCACATCCTGTCGGTGAAAGCGCCGGTAGCGCAAGCGAAAGAAGGTTCCTAGGAGCGCAACGAACAAACAAACGCTGTGACGACGCGAACACCACGCAGCGAAATGGTGTGCGAAGAAGGTTTGCGAAAAAAGGTGTGCGAAGAAGGTTTGCGAAAAAAGGTGTGCGAAGAAGGTGTGCGAGGAAGGTGTGCGAGGAAGGTGTGCGAGGAAGGTGTGCGAAGAAGATGGGCGAATAAGATTTGGGAAGAAGATGGGCGAAGAAGATTTGGGAAGAAGATGTGGAATGAAAAAACAGGTGAGGAACGAGGGTGGGCGTTAATTAAGTAATACTGTTGGCCATAAAGCACGAGACTCGGGACCAAAGTAGGCAATCCACTGGAGAGGTTTTTCTTTCCACGGACTACCGCCGGCTCACTGACTGGGCTTTCCTCGTGTGTGAGTGATGATGTATTGGTGCCGGACTCGACTGGATCCTTCTGTTCAACATGCGCTCGTCCGAGGTCTGGTGGGAACACTGGACCCGAGTTGTTCCTTCTCGCAGTGTCCCATGGGGGAAGAATTGAAGTGCACTGGCAATTCACAGTGGCAGAACAGACGACCGGGAGACCGAAGACTCCAAATTCACCGACATGCAATGGAACCCCTTCTTTTCTGCGGCGCGTGAACTGTGACAGATGTCGGGCATATTACTTCTCATGTGATTCTTGATATCATCATATCACATCTACAGTGCTTCACATTTTAGCGTAATTCAGAAAAAAAAGTTTTCAACCCACCAAGACGCACAACTGAGAAACCGGAGCCGGTCTGCAGGGTTACCATTCATGCGAAGTATTTCCTCCACTCGTCGGCAAAACGTTGGTTTGACACTTGGCTGCCGTGTGTTATTGTGTAAATCTCAGGTAATGACGTATCACCATTTCGTGCCGAGTCAGCCTACCTACTAGGTATTTACAGAGTATGGACTGTGTAGTCCCGGTTTGCTCTAACTGTGATCTTTTCCCGGGCGTCTGATGCATGCTACCGGACCAACTTCCAAGTAGCTAACAGCAACCGGCTTCCGGCCTCAGTGGCTCCAGAGTGGTTTCTTAGATTCTCAGAATGCACATTGGAGGTTTCCCTGGCACATCAGATGGGTTCCGGACGTCTGGGACACACTGCTCTCACGAGGCCGTGATGACAAATGTCACATATCCTCCAGACACCTGCTGCTTGACGCCTGGTTCCCCAACAGAATGCATGCAAAGCTGCTGGGCATTGTTGTTGGGGTTTGACCGGAATCTATTATCAAGCACATACCGGCATTGTGACATGCCCTTCAAGTTTGTTGTACGGATATCGATGAGGTAAAAGCCTGACAATTCCCAACTCGGGGCTCGAAAAGATAAATGCATCATGATGTGATGAATTGGGGTGTGGAGTCGTGGACTGCATTGTGGATTGCAGTGTCTCCATTGACAGTGGCTGACACTCGTCAACAGGTGACAGCCCAGGCTGCCGCCCGCCACTCAACGACGGTCACGTGCTTTCGTTCCTCAACGCGTCGCTCTTCGATCAACCCAAACCGAGAATCAGCGAAGCTTCGCGATTTCGACCGACAATCAGCGCGTCTCCGACCACACCACATCCTAAAACCGTGTTCGAAATGGCGCCTGCGAAGCGCCCTCTCCCATCACCCACAGGGATGAAACGGCCTGCATCCGACACCGACCAGGCCATCTCCCCACCCCCCGTGAAACGCAAAGCCCAAACTGCCATCTCGAGTGCGCTTGGACCCTCCCTTTACAGTCTCCATCTTGCTTGAGCTGACGCGTTTGAACAGAGAGTGCTGTGGCAAACTTTTTCACCCCATCATCGCAAAAGGCGAAAGATCCCACGACTTGGACCGAGAGAAGCCCAGATGATGATTCGCCCGCCACACTGCTCGTGGCGAGATGTTCACCCGAGAATGGCGACTCTGAAGTGCACGACACCACAGTACAACGGAGGAAGATAGCGGCGTTCGATCTGGTACGCGCCATGGCTGCGGGATGCTGCATTGCCGTGAGCTCATTTGGCCATAGGATTCGACCCTGATCACAACCGCTTCGGGCAAGCGCTACCCCGACGATCCAGCGGACTGGAAGTGGTGGCATCACTCGGTTCCCGAAAGACTCCGGAAACTATACAATGTGGACGGGTATGCCGGGTATCATCCGTTTCTTGCATAGTTGCTGATCCGCACCAGGTACCGGGTTGTCGTCTTTACCAACCAAGGCGGGTTGACGCTGCATCCGGATCCAAAGTCAAAAGCGCCCAAGAGCGCAAAGAACCGAGTGCCGGCGTTCAAACAGAAATGCAACGCCGTGCTAAGCCAGTTGGGTATCCCGACCACGTTGTACGCTGCGACGGGGAAGGATATCTACCGCAAACCACGACCAGGGATGTGGACAGAGATGAAGGATGACTACGACCTGGCCGAGTCCGATATCGACCTCGAGAACAGTGTCTTTGTTGGCGACGCTGGCGGCCGCACCGCCGAGCTGAAAGGAGCCAGCGCCACCGCGAAAGACTTTAGCTGTTCTGATCGGAACCTGGCCCACAACATCGGCATCAAGTTCCAAACCCCAGAGGAGTTTTTCCTCGGGGAGAAGCCGCGAGACTTTGCCAGAGATTTTGACCTGGTGAACTTCCCGTTTGTTGAGCAGGAGGAAAGCGGTGGCATTGGCCTCGAGAAGACAAACGACAAGGACATTATCCTCTTTGTTGGTCCGCCCGGCGCTGGAAAGAGCACATTCTACTGGAAATACCTGAAGTCGTTGGGCTACGAGAGAGTCAATCAGGATATCCTGAAGAGGTTTGTTTCATACTGGGCGCTGGTTAGAAACGCGTCTGACACCGAGGTAGCAAGGACAAGTGCTTCAAGGCAGCAGCGGACTTCCTTCAAGAAGGTGATTCGGTCGTTGTGGGTAAGTATTGTGCCGGTTCGGCGTACTGAGTCCACCCGTCCGCTGATTGCCCAGCAGACAGCACAAATCCCGACGTCGACACCCGCTCACATTGGGTAGCTCTTGCGCGCAAGCACAAGGTGCCAATCCGATGCCTCTGGTTCAGGACGCCGTCACAGTTGTGCGAACACAACGATGCCGTGCGGTTTCTGAACAAGAAGGTATGTGATTGAGCTTGCAAACCCGTCTTGCTAGACCTCTAACTCATGTTTACAGCTCAATCCTGAAGGTCGCCAAGGGCTGCCAAAAATCGCCTTCAATGGATTCGCGTCGCGTTTCAAGGAGCCCAGACCTCAAGAAGGTTTCCAGGACGTTGTGCCCGTCGACTTCAAATTCAGGGGGACAAGAGAGGAGTACGAAATGTGGGGACGATACTGGCTCTGAGTCGCCTGGGTCTGGACTGGGGTCACACAACGCAAGGAATCTGGGGTTTGACGACGGATCGCGGTTATCGCACCCACCACAAGCCGAAGCTGGCCCGTACCCCGTTCGATCCTCCAGAAAAAGGATGCCCAGCAAGTCTTCCCCGGGTATTGCAGCAACCGGAGGTTGCCTCAGGCTGCGTGCCATCTGAAGAAGCGGGGAACTCCGCGAAGGGTTCATCCGGCCCATCGGGTCCACGTCGTGGCTGTGAGTGGCATCCTATGTGCCATGTGGACATGCAACGCAACCTTTTCACATATTCACCACTACTTCATGCTCAGCCTTTGTTCATCGGCCTCGCAGACGGTGGGAGGATGACTCTCCAACATTTGCTGGTGGTTCCTGTGGCTTCCCACTCTAATGAGCCGCCTGGCGTGGGCCCAAAGCCTGGAGATTCCCGACCAACTGGCTCCGCCCGAGCCCATACCGTTTCGTTCTCCAGTTTCGTGATCACCTAGCTCTTGCCATGGGCAGTACTCGGCCTTTCCCGAAACGCGGGGAGCAGAGGAACTGCATGCATGGGGCATCTCTGTTCGGTGACCCGGCTCCCCGGTCCCAAGAACCTGGAACCTGGGTTGCAGATTACCTACTGGGTCAGCGTGACATTGACCGGTCCTCAGGCTCTCAGGTACATACATTTACTACGGTACGGATACAGAATACTTGATGGACATTTCAGTTCTTATCAACGCCTATCGGCCACAGCCGGATTTCTTCGGCCCCGGGATGGGCCAAGCCGCATGGAAGGCGAGCTAAGCAGGGGTCTCCGATCCCTGGATTGTCATCCACCTTCCCGCCTTGTGCAGACCTCCGAATCCATTTTTCTTCTTCCCCACGTGAGCAGGAGAGCAGGCACTTGGCAGGCAAATCGGGGGTTGAGAACCCCAGACTCGTTGGAAGAACTGCTGTGGCACATGTGGTATTTTCGAACCCCGACCTCCCTGCCAACCTGCCACTCTCACTGGATGCCGTTTTCTCTCCCGCGCGGTGTCTTGCTGATCGCGTTTGCGTCTTGGCGTTTGCGGGGTGCGTACCAGGTACTCGATGTATCTGCAAGACCCACGCCATCCCCATCCCGGCTTTTGGGAACCGTGGAGAATGCTTGGAATATTTCGGCGATGGAGCTTTGCAGATTTTTCCTCCCTCTTTCCTGCAAGCCCGTCCGTCCGACAAGGTGCTCCAATTCCAGAATGTGATTCAACGTATGGCTTATCTGCTTATTCACGAACTCCTCCCCGACCATAAAATGCCCTCACGACTAAAATCCCCAGCAGTGGATTCTTCGCTTGTCGCCCACACAGGTGCATCAATCGCCCAGAAGATAATGGGCAAAAGAAGAAGGTGGCATTAACTAGCCAGCGCTTGGCCCACCGAGCCTGCGCATCGTCCTGCGGTCTCTCGAGCGGCGATCCTCCCGGTCACGGTCTCGACGGAGAGTGGAGGACTTCCGGTGGCCAACTCCCGTCGGCAGCCTCCGCCCGCCTCCACTGCTGGCTGTTCCCGTCAATGATTGGCCAATGCCTCCCCGAGATTCTAGATTACCTGCCTTCCCTGGACTGAGCGCGTGCGCCGACACCGAGGCCCGCCACGGATCCCATCATCCATGGCACCGGCCAGCGGGGCAACACCCAACAGGAACCTGACATGCACGAACCCCCGCCGGGAGTATTCTGTACACAGTAACACCGATGGGCCTCCCTTATCGTGCTGAGCGTGCCCTCGCATCTCGCACTATCTTCTGGTATCCTGAGCCTCGCTCGAATTTCCAAAATCCCCACCGGTTTGCGTTGTGGCCATGATCCTGGGTCTGTCTCGTTCCCCACCACAGCGTCTTATCTTATAAAGTTTTGCGCTCACGCTCCATTGCGCATCGCCTCCGTCTGCTGGCAGGCGCTTGGCTTGGATTCGAGCTGTCGCTGCTCACGGACCACAGTCAACCGTCTGAACTTTCGGCCGCGACTCTGACACCATCTGAAAAAGAAGCTTGCCCTGTGCTTCGTTCTCGCCCTTTCCTCCTGGCCACTTCACGCGACGGAACGAACCATGGCTTCTTCTGACGGGCAGCGCGCTCCCGCCCCGGGGCACGACACCATCGAGTTCAGCGCCCCACCGTCGGACCGGTTAGAAGAGCAACACAGCTCCGGCAGCAGCGGCCCCGGCGCCGATGTGGATGAGAAGAACACCCCGTTGCCGATCGAGCGGCAGTATGGTGTCGACTCGGAGAAGCAGAGCGAGAGGGTTGGCTCGCTGCGCGCCAAGTCGGAATCGAGCAAGGAGAGAGGCGCCCTCGCCGCTTTCTGGCACCGGCACTGGAAGAAGCTGGCCCATCTTCTCACCTTTATGGTATTCACCGCGTCCGTGTCCCCTCTCCCCGGCACTTGTTCGGTGTTACGTGTTTGTGGAACACCCAGCTGATGATGCCATCCGACCGTTGCAGATGGTGGATATACGGCCTCGTCTTCTTTCGCCACATCGAGGGCAAGGGCTGGCTGATCCCGACCCTAGTCTACATCGCCATTCTCCTGCGCCTCATCTTCTTCTACGTCCCTGCGTCGCTGGTCCTGCGCCCACTGCGCTTCCTGTGGATCAACACCGTCGTCAGGGTCTATGATGTGATTCCAGCGAAGCTGCACAAACCGGCGGCGGCCCTCGGCTCTTTCGCCGTTTTCCTGGTTGGAAGCTTCGTGCCTGAGGAGACGGGAGACAACACGCGAGCGAACCGTGCCATCTCCGTCTTCGGCTTAATCGTGATGCTGGCCGTCCTCACCGTCACTTCGCGCAACTGGCGCATCATCCCCTGGCATACCGTCATCGGCGGCATGCTGACGCAATTCGTTGTCGGCGTCTTCGTGCTGCGCACCCAGGCCGGCTTCGACATCTTCAAGTTCATCTCCGACATGGCGCGGGAGTTGCTTGGTTTCGCCGGCCAAGGCCTTGCTTTTTTGACCGACGACGAGCTGGCCGCCAAGAAATGGTTCTTGACGGGCGTCATCCCGGCCATTATCTTCTTCATTGCTCTGGTCCAGATGCTCTACTACGTCGGCTTCCTCCAGTGGTTCATCTCCAAGTTTGCCGTCTTCTTTTTCTGGAGTCTCCGCGTGTCGGGCGCCGAGGCCGTCGTCGCCGCCGCTACCCCTTTTATCGGCCAGGGCGAGTCCGCCATGCTCATCCGGCCCTTCATGGACTACTTGACCATGGCCGAAATCCACCAGATCATGACGTGCGGCTTCGCCACCATTGCCGGCTCCGTCCTGGTAGCCTACATCGGCATGGGCTTGAACGCCCAGGCCCTCGTGTCGAGCTGCATCATGTCGATTCCTGCCACCCTGGCCGTGTCCAAGATGCGGTATCCGGAAACCCAGACGCCCATGACGGCTGGCAAAGTCGAGGTGCCCAAGCACGAGGACGACGAGCACACCGTCAACGCGCTCCACGCCTTCACCAACGGCTCGTGGCTTGGCCTCAAGATCGGTGCCACCATTGTCGCCTGCCTGCTGACCGTCATCGCCTTTGTCGGCTTGGTCAACGGCTTGCTGGGCTGGTGGGGCGGTTACTGGGGCCTCACCGCGCCGGGTGCCCCGACCCTATCTTTGGAGCTCATCCTCGGATACATCTTGTATCCTGTCGCCTGGCTACTGGGCGTGCCTTCTGCCGATCTCCGGCAAGTTGGTGAGCTGATTGGCAAGAAGTACGTCGAACCCCCCCCCCTTTTCCCCTCTTTGCGGTTGTCTCGGGCCGTCGTGCTCCCGAAACGACCATTTTGCTCCCGAACTGCTCCCGAGACATCCCGAATAGGAATCATTTGGCTGATATTGCTGGCCAGGGTCATAATAAATGAGTACTCTGCATTCAAGGCTTTGGCAAGTTAGGAGAATACAAAGGCGTATAATCATAAAGGAATTCGGCAAACTAACTACCGTAACTTAGACCGAGGATAAGCGCTACTTGACCATGGCGCCACGCTCCAAGTTGATTGCTACTTATGCCTGCTGCGTACGTTCCATTTGGTTACCATGTCCTTTCCGAAATGTGTCTTTCTCGCTAATTTTGTTGTGTAGGGCTTCGGCAATATCGGCTCCCTCGGCATCCAGATCGGTATTCTCTCACAAATATCCCCTAAGCGCTCCGGCGATGTTGTCAGGGTCTCTCTCTCGGCCTTCGTATGTGGTGTTTTATCCACCTTGACCTCGGCGAGCATTGCTGGCATGCTGTTCACCGACTCGATGGTCTAAAGGAAAAGAATTGGATTGCCATTGCCGTAGATACGTTTTCGCCCTTGAGGCACAGATCTTTACGGTACTGTGGTTGATTAAAATAGCTTGCCCTGCAGCCCTGTTAGATGGAGAACAATAATAAGGTTTCGCGCGCTAGGCCTATTTTGGTGTGTAGACCACCCACCTTCGACTATATAAACCATCAATTCGGAGCTTCCTCTCCGTTCTACAAACCACAACCTTCAAACCGCCTACCTTTCCCAGCTTCCGAACTTCTGTGCCACCCGTGGCACCACTTTCCACCCCAGCGCCATATTGTGGCATTGGTGCCATTCTCAACAGAATCGGTGCACGGACCACTCATCTTCGACTATATAAACCATCGATTTGGAGCTTGCTCTCCATTCCACAAACCACAACCTTCCACCCAACTGCCTTTCCCAGCTTCCGAACTTCTCTGACACCCGTGGCACCACCCTCTACCCCATTGGTGCCATTCTCAGCGGAAATCGGTGCACGGACCACTCATCTTCGACTATTTCAAGCTGCGATTTGCAACTTCTCCTCTCCATTCCACAAACTACAACCTTCCACCCAACTGCCTTTCCCAGCTTCCGAACTTCTCTGACACCCGTCGACCACCCTCTACCCCAGCGCCACATTGTGGAACTGTGACCACTCCCAAAATCCGCGACGCCCGGCACACCAGGTAAGCCGCCCACACCGTTTTTTTAACTCGCGTCGAGTGTCCTCAGGCCCCTAACTCTCCCTCGTCTGTACAGTGTCTACTAGAGACATCTCAGTCATGGCGCTCACGTTCACGACATACTTCAAGGCCCGGAATGAGAACTTTGAGGCTCTGAACACCTGGAAACAGGTGGTGTTTCCTTTCGGCGGGCCAGCCAAAAACGTACACTTCACGTCGCAATACCAGAAGCTCAAGAACCCGATTCACTACAACTACATCAACCTTCTGGACGTCAAGGGTTTCTTGCCCCTCTCTTGGTATGACACGGACTAGAAGTTCGTGTTATACAAGACAGAGACGGAGTTGACCGCGGATGCCCAGGGAGAGATGGCCGATTTCCGCGTCAACCAGAAGGGCAATGCTCTGCCTGGCCAGACTTTGTGCTACGGTTTCTCCAAACTCAGTAGTTCCAAGGCTACGGCGGTCTTGGGGTTCCATAGTGTCCGGAGCTGTCACACATGGACCGACACCGAGCGTAAGTTCCCCCCAGGCACAAAACACTGCCCCCGTAGCCAACCCGGTACGATGGCCGTCGTAGGTCTGAATCCGCGATGGCCGGCACACCCGGTTGGCTGCGACTACCTCTTTTCCATGCCGACCGGCACACCGGGTCGGCTATGGGAGCTGTTTTGACCTTTACTAACCTGTTTATAGTCGGTACCTTCCTTGGCCCCATGGTCTCCACGGTCAAAAGCACAAGCTCAAGTTTGAGCCTTGGGCTGCAACTCTCGCCGCGATTTCCAAGCTGAGCGAGCCCGCAAAGGTCATCTTCAACCGGATTGCCCAACCTGACGTCACGGACTCGTACCACATCCAAATTCGCAACGGCGATGTCGATATGGCCCCCCCGAGCGAAGTGAACATGCAGCTGAGCCTGCTCATTGCGGCGCTTAACATCCTGAAGTTTGCAAAGACGTCGGATGAGGATAACGCCCCCCCCCGGTTTGTCCAGAGGCTCGACAAGGCCCGGGCCGGCTATTACTACGGCTATCATGCCGATGACTGGTTCCGTGTGGTGTTCGCGATCATCTACTTTCTGGAGCGCCGTCGCAAGACCATCGACACTGCGAGTGGCCTATTCAAGGGTTCCAACAAGGAGTTGAAAATCTTCAAGGTGTCTAAGACTGACAGCCTCAGAATGGTTTCGGACTCGCTGGAGCATCTGGCGGAGGAAGATGAACTGAGGACAAAGTCTATTGTGCTGCAAAACATGCGCAACCAGATCCCGAGTTTGCCCCCAGGCCTCGACGACAATGCTCTCGACCGCCTCCTTCGCCGCTTCGACGGCAAGTACACCTACATGGTCAACCTCGATCTCGGTACCTCCCTTACCAGGATTCGCAAGGAGTCTATCTTGGCCAAGAAGCAGCAGGCTGCAACGCTGAACGAGCGGTACCGGGAGATCCTTGCCCTCACCCTTCCCGCCGCTAAGGAGGTAGTACAATCCTTACGTCGTCGTTTGGTGAAGGCGAAATACTTCAATAATACTGGCGAGAGTTCCAGTACCTTCTACGATTCTCTTGGTGAGGGGGCCAAGTCCTACCTTGAGAACTCGGAGAACTTGGTGCCGGCCTTTGCGACGTTGGAGGAGGGCGAGAAAGACGAGACAGTGCAGTATATCGAGATTATGAAGCTTTTGAAGCTTGCCGCCATTACTGGCGAAATGATTGACACCCTGCAGCCTTCTAGTATGGACTGGGAGGGGACAATGAAGCTCCTCGGAGCCGATATGGCCAAGATGTCGGCGACCGATGGATTCAGCTGGAAGCGGATCCCGATCCCGGGTGCGCACCCGGATTTCCGGTTCAAGGCGCATCAGGTCGTCTCCGCCGCAAACCTCTTTACCAAGCTCTCGGGGTTCGTCCGAGGTGCTATCCTAGCCAACGACGCTGGCACTGGAAAGACCCTGACTGTCATGCTGCTAGCAATGATGCTCTACCGGCGCTGTCTTAATCTCAAGGCAGCGGGTCGGCCTTTCCAAGCCGGCCCGGTGTTCTGGGTGACCCAGACAGTGTTGGAGATTGACAAGGCCTTCCCAGGGACCTTCAAAATCCACTGCTATTACGGCACCATCACTTCCGACAATCCTGTCATTGCGAACGCGACCATCACGCCAGAAAGGCTGGAGGAGCTCGGTCGGTTCTGGGCAAAGAACAGCGACGATCCCGAGGTAAGTTATCTCGCCCCTTGATCTATGCCGCCCGTCACACATGGTCAGCTTTGGCTAAGTATCGTGGACTCTGCTAATCTATATCTTGTCCAGCTTTGCCTTGAGATCGTTGTCATGAGCTACACGACCCTCATGAGCCGAAACACTGACCGTACCAATGTCGAGGTGCCCGTCAATTCCATCGCTCATATCCGCCCAGAGCTAATGGACTTCCAAACATACGACCCGGGGTTCAGGCACAAAATACAAGGGGTGGAGAGTGTCCCGGCTCACCTCCACTTTGCTGGATCCCGCGGTGGTGCCGGCCGTAACGCCGGGAAGGGTCACAAGGAGGCATTGGGCCGGAAGCGGAGAAAGAAGGCGAAGGAAGAGGGTCAGCAAGAATCGGAGTTCAGCGACAACGACCCTGATGCGGAGGATGACGACATGGACGAATCTGAGCTTGACGAGGAGGTTGACGCAGCCCCCGATCTCGCGTCCCGTTACCACCGTCAACCAAAGGCCATGAGGGACTTCTTGGAGACCAGCAACGTTGGAGCCATCCCCGACTTGGAGCATCATATCTTCGATGTTCTGCACAACCCCTATGCCGATGAGGCGGCAGCAGACATGATTTCCAAGGAGTTGGAGCTTGACGTCGCTGCCTGCGACACTCTTGGGAAGAGCGCCACTGTTGCCGAGGCCTTCAAGTTCCGGCAGTACTTGTCGGATGCGAAGTTCAAGGCCAGCCTTATGGTCCTCGACGAGGCCCATAACGTCAAGGACCCCAAAAACGGCACGTCGCGAGCAACAATGCTCCTCCCGGCATCGGCTGTCGTTATGGTCACGGCGACCCCGACGCTGAATTCAATCGAGGATTATTTCGGCATCGCGCTACAGGTCTGGCGGCGTTCAAAGTTTTACGACTTCACGTTGCCTGCAGAGGTCTCGTGGACATATATGGTGGAGTATTTTGAGATCCTCCCCATCGAACTCAAGGAGGTGACCAACAGCGCCCAGTGCGACGTGGGCTACATTTGGCGTGACGATTTCACGGACAGTGCCATTGTCCGGGAGAATAACAAGCATATTACCAGACATCTGTTCTGGTATCTGGACCAGGCCGGGCCTCCCCGACAGGCTCTACTTGATTGGAGTCTCAAGACGAAGTGCCCTTGGTACTTGCTACACCCCTCGTCCGTCCGCAACATCAAAGGAAGCAGGAACCTTGGGGACCTTGGTGGGGAGATGGTTTATCGGGCGCTCCAACAACTGTTGACCGTCCGCAACCCCCTCAACATGAAGATTGACCTTCCGGATGGCACCCATACCTACCCCCGGGAGGAGATGCCCCCGATGGACGTTACATACGTGCAGTGTCAATATCCCAAGGAGACAGCTGAGGTTGTCAACACGTACGTGACGGGGCTACTGAAGCTCCTCCCCAATATGAACTCGGACGACAAGGACAAGGGGAAGACCGGGAGGGTTACTCGATCGTCTGCCAGCGCTGTACTCAGCAGTGACGCCGAGGCCGTCAAGCGAATCAATATGACTTGCCACCGCCTATTGACCTTGAAGGCCATCGACTACCGGTCGTTCCTGATTCTCTCCGCCGTCGAGGACAAGACGTCGAGCACCGCGGGGTTGATCAAGCTCCAGAAGGCCCTCCAGGAGGGCAAGTTCAAAGACATAATGCCTGAGGGCAGCAAAGAACAGCTGCTACACCTCAAGGCGCTGATCCAGAACGCTGGCGGGGAGAATAAGGCCCGGGGCCAGGACACCCCGGGCCCCAAGCTCGGTTCGGCTCACACCGACTCGCTGGCGGACCAGCATCCAAGTGGCGGCCTGGCGTGGTTATATTCGATTTCGCCGGATACCATCAACACGGTACCCCCCACAGGCCGATTCGAGATGGTCTACTGGGCCCTGAGCGAGTCTCCGGTCCTCCTCGAGGTTTTCGACCTCGTCCTGCAGTTCCGGTCCGAAGGTTTGCGTTCCCTGATTGTAGTCAACAATCCGTGGCTCCAGAAGTAAGTACACACCTACCCTTTTCCTCCCGCGGCCAACCATGTGTGACGTGCTAACTTTGTCATAGTTATATCCACAGCGTCCTAGCCTTTGCCTCCATCGGCGTTGGTTCTATCCGGGCCTCCCACACCTCCAACGAGCGGGATAGTATTGTCCATGCCTTCAATTCCGAAGAGGGCGACATTGAGTTTCTGGTGATCAACCAGAGTCTGTCCATGGCCGGGCTCAATCTCCACCACAAGTGCTGCCGCGGCATCGTTGCGCAGTACTCTTGGAACTACTGGGGCCTGTTTCAGGTTATTAGTCGCCTGTACCGCATCGGCCAGCGCTGGGTGGTCAAGTGGTTCATTGTGGTCTGCGCTGGCACGTATTCGCACGTGCTAGAGGACAAGATGTGCCGCAAGATCGTGCCGGAGATCATCTTCACCGGCCGGATCCCCGAGTGGATCAAGGGTGCCACCCTCCGCAAGATGGTGGCCTACGAGATCCTGCGCATGAAGTTCAGCCACCCCTTCAACCGCTTTGTCTGGGTCATCAACCCGCCCACGTCCGCGGCAGACTACACCAACGCCAAGATGACTCGCATGGGCACCCTCTGCTCTATGATCGTCAATGCCATCATCAAGATGGACCCCGAGCACGAGGATACCCCGACTTATCTGGAGCAGCTCGAATCGTCAGTCTGTCAGATCATGCACGCCTGGGGTTGTGACAGGCGGAGCAGGACTCGCTTCGACATTGGCGAACTCAACAGATATATGGACGAGACTCGCGACTTTCGGCCGGATTGTCCCCAGGCTCCCTTCTGGGCCCGCGCAAAGGACAGGTCCAGCGTCTACAAAACAACCCCCGATGACACAAAGGATGGCATGCCCGACCCACAATGCACCTGCATCTTGGACCGGGCGAGCTGCATCATTCACGACTTCGGCATGGAGTTCAGTGTCGACCCGGACCATACATCTGGTATGGAGGACCCTGACAATGTGGCGGAGCTAGTGGCCGCCATCAGCGAGTTCATGGATGTCCACGGTCTGGCCCCGGCCAATACATTTGTGATGGAGGATGCTGCATACGACAAATTGGCAAAGGATCATGACGACTACATATCTGATGCTGAGTGGCCGGGCGAGCAAGATAACGAGATTGAGGCCAAGGCTAGCGAGATCACTAGGTCGGCCAAGAAAAAACGGGAAGAGGAGGCCGAGGCTAGCACTGGTCAGGGTTATGACGAGACGGATCATGATCTTGCCGGCCCGTCCACTCCCCGCGCCGCTTCCGGCACTCCGGCGCGGATGGTGTCTCCCGATGAGAGTAAGGACGACGTGATCCCGTCTGGTGGCGCCGCTACCCCTCCCTTCGTCGAGTACAAGAAGCGGACCGCCAGATCCAAGAGTCCCTCTGTGGGACAGGCCAACAAGCGCCAGCGGAAGGACCTGACAGGCGCGGGAGCTAGAGCCCCGGCCGTCCCGGGCACGCAGACTACGATTCCCGGCTCCGATGAGAGCAACGGCCTGGGCCAAGTTGAGTCTGAGGATGTTTACAGGGCCTAGGTAGTGGGGATGCGATGGTCGAGTGGGGGGAGTTATCAGGGGACGATGATTTATGTAGAGTAATGTGGCACCAGAGATAGAACTCGGTTTATAACTCATCTCTTGTCTTTGTGAGCTATGTGTAATGGTCTTGATTTCGTAGTTGCTAGGACCTCGATGTGACGGCGTTGGATTCAGTACTCCACCACTAATACGCAAGAAGTGTTGCGCCCATCGATCGAAGGACAGGTTGAATCTACCTCGTATTAGGTCGTGCTGCTGCAGGCTTGAACATCTGCAAGCTAACTGCCCAGAGGAACCACCACATCGGCTGCCCATCCAAGAACTTGCTCGAGTCTTCTTGACCTTGGAAGTTTAGACAACCGGCCAGCCGCTGGAGAAGTTGATCTTGTTCCAACCAAACTTCTTCTGGCCATCTGCAAAGCCAATACGGGTGTCGACGTAGTGGTAGTACAGAACCTAAGAAGTTGTCAGGAAAAAAGGGCCTGCAGCAATGACAACTAGGGGAAGGGAGAACTGACCGGTCCGTTGGTAGGGTCCTGGTAGACGCCTTGCCCACCGGGGCCATAGACCCAGTTATGGGACTCGAGCACCGTAGTCCCACCGCCAGAGCGGCACGACTTGCCGTTGCGGTCGACAAAGGGGCCAACAGCCGAAGAGGACCGGCACGCCATGACCTTGTACTCCTTTCCAGCGGCCGGCCTGTTCTGGTCATAGCCACAGCAGGAGCCCTTGGAGAAGAACAGGTAGTAGAAGGCGCCGTTCTTGAACACGGTCGGGCCCTCGATGGCCGTGTTGCCGGGGTCGAAGGCAACCTGATAGGCCTCGCCATTCTGGTGGGTGGGCGTCATGCGCACCCGGTGGATGCCGTTCCAGAAGCTGCCAAAGGTGAGGAAATAGTTGCCATTGTCGTTGACAAGGTTGCCGTCGATGGCGTTGTACGGCAGGCCGGGGCTGGAGGCGACGTTTGTGGAGCCGAGGTCGGTCCAGGTGCCGGCGTCCATGCTGGCCGAGCGGGCGATGCCGATGGCCGAGCTTTGCGACCCAAAGGTGCTCACCGAGTAGTACAGGTAGTACTGGTTGCCGACCTGGGCGATGTCTGGGGCCTGACATGGGATTTTACTGTTAGTTGAGAAAGCGCAGTAGGCATGACATGACTTACCCAGAGGTCTTGGTTACCGGGCAAGTTGATGGAAGATCCACCCGGCAAGGCTGCTCCCTTGTATGTCCAGGGGCCGGCGAGGCTCGGTGCCGTGTGAATGGCAAGCCTGCCGCCAGTCGAGAAGCGGAAATAGGTGCCATCTGAACGACGGAGGATGGAGGGGTCATGAGAGTTGGTGCACACTCCGCTGCAGGCCTCTGGGAGCGCATAGGTAGAGACCAAAGCAGGGAGCAGAGCCACAGCTCCGAAGAGACCGGAAAGTTTAACCATCGTAAGCGAACTTTGTGATGGCGTGCTCGCGGGTGGTGTACGGGACGCACAGCTGGGTACTAGTAGTTTATATAACTACAACGCTGTTATAAAATCTTGGGTGGGGACGGCCCTTCTCGCAAGAGAGATTAGATCCTTAGAAAGGGGTTTTCGGTTGTTTGCCAAGTCTAGGGCCTTGCCGCCTCATGCGCCTGGCGATGCATACTCCGTGGACAAGGGTATGATGTTGCGATGGAAGTGGCCGTATTCTTCCATCGGCGGACATACAAGTTACGAAACGTGTAGTTTTTCCACCCAGTTGGGAAATCAAGCCGAGTATGGGAGTGTTAGACTCAACAGTCTCAACTCACCAGTCCTCCAGTATTACAGCGATTTAACGGGAACCTCGGATCCCGGAGACAGAACCTGTTACCGGCCTGTCGCCGCGATGCGCACCAATGAGATGTTTGTCCGGGACCGTTACGTGTCGTCGGGCTCCAAGGTTTCACCATCGCGAAAAAGGGGGGACTCGGGCTAGCTTGCTCCGCGAATTGATGCGAACTCCGCACCGAGTCCACTTTACCACTCCAGAGTCCAGTGCTGTGAAGGTTTCCCCGAGTTTCACCAAAGTGACTACAGAGATTGATACAACTGCCATATGGCCGGAGTATAACCATAGCTTATGTGGAGGAGTTGAAAGAGCATAAGATGCAGTATCTTTATTAGAGATGGAGAGTCGAAGCAGTGATCCTACCTAGGGGTATTACTGTTCGGCTTGGTCAAGTTGTCGACCTAGGTATCACCATCATTGTTGCGCCAACTTTTCTCTTTCGGCAAGCAATATGAAATTCGCTTCTATTGCCGGGGCCTTTACAAGCCTCCTGGCCGTAGCCTCAGCGGCATAGTCTTTCTCCAACCCTCTCAGGCCCACAAATGGATCAGATCCTCACATGACATACTCTAACGGATACTACTAATATCTGATGACCACGACCTAGACCAACTTGCAAATCACCAGGGCGAAAACTCTGGGAGGTCTCAAGAACGGAGAGACCAGAGTTGTTTGGACTGATGCAAACCCACCTCTATTGGCGCCCGACGAGTGCTTTCCGAGCCAACCCTTGATTGGGAGCGTGTAGATACGCCCGTGAACGAAGGGGCCGCTCCGCTGTGTCATAACGGCAAGATCTTCGTTGTGTACAGCGCAAGTTTCTGTTAGACACCCAGCTACCAACTCGGCCTCCTCACTTACAACGGTGGCGACCCGACGCTAATGAGCAGCTGGACAAGGACGGGTCCGGTCTCCAGCTCGGCTAAAGGAAACTACGGGCCGGGGCACAACGGGTGAGTTGCTTACTCGCTGTTACCTCGCGAAGCATGCAAGTCGTTGAAGCGCTACTAGACACAAGCTAATCCACCTCTTTGACAGGTTCTTTAATAGCCCCGACGAGAAAGAGATCTGGAATATCTACCACGAGACAGGGATTTAAACCGGTGCTTGTGATGGAAACAGGTACACCGCGGCTAAGAAGGTCAACTGGCACGCCGATGGCTCGCCAGACTTCGGATGGCCCGACGCTCTGGGGACTGTTTTTGCTGGCCCGTCAGGAGAATAAACCCCTTTTTCCAGTGTCACTGTGATCTCAGGCTCGGAGCTCCCCCTTTGGCGCCTTTGGCCCCCGCAAGCTTATTGGATTGGGGATGTTTGGTTGCGTTTGGAAAATTGCAGGCGCAAGGTCACTACAGGGGCATTAGCTTATAAGGAGTACCTTGAATTCAGTTATACTTGACTAGATCATATACGCTCCGATGTCAAAAAAGGACCATTTTCTGCTCATTTACAGTGAAGGGCCACTTCAATGTTCATTGTGGAACAAATTATGGTGTTGACTTCCTTTACTCTGGAAAAAATAAGTCTTCCGGAAATAAAGATGGGAAATGAAGGAAAACGATGCTATAAGTTGTTACTTTTGTACGCGGGCCCAGACTCGTGGTCCTCGCCAGAATACAGAAAGGGGTTGCGTGACGATGAGCGTGCGAAGAGGCCACATGCATCGGCAAAAAACGCGGATGGTAATTACTCCGAATCTCCAGTCAACAGGTTGACACTCTCCACCTGGGAGCGAGGTCGACTTGGATCAACACACCAACAACATGAGCCACACAACAACCGACATCACCGCAGGCTTAGAAGCCATGGACGCGCTCGTCATAGAAGGCGGGCCGGAATCCAAAGAGCCATACCAGTACCAGGCACTGCCGACATTGACGTCCATTAGGGTGCTGAGGATGACTGGGAATGCGAGCGATGAAATGGTAAATGTATCGCTCCGGATTGCCGACTTGGAAGATGACCCCTTCTTTTACGCCCTGTCTTACACCTGGGGCAACCCTCATGCGAACGGCGTTGACTTCACCGCCCACTTCAATGCCGTCAACGAGGACTACGGCGTCTCCCAGAAAACCCCAGTTCTGTGCGATGGGAAAGTCCTGCAGATCCAAAGGAACCTGCTCGATGTTCTCAACGTGTTTCTGACGCTCTCGGGTGGACATCAGAGCCAAGGGCTAAGCCAGGGGCTAAGCCCTGATCCTTTGACTGCTCAGACAATTCTCCTAGCAAACGGCGAACTCGGTATCTGGATCGACGCCATCTGCATCAACCAGGACGACATGGAGGAGCGAGCTATGCAGGTCAGGATCATGGACAAGATTTACGCAAAGGCCGCCCGCACACTCATTTGGTTGGGCAGCGCCGACAAATACACACCAGCCGCAGCCGAAACGATCAGGAGGGTTGCCGCTTACCCCAAGGATGTGTTTGTGCAGAGCAAAGTGAAACCGTTCCGGCGGCAAGATACTGAAGTGTATGCCGAGAGCAACCTCGCGTACACGGGCTGGATGGACTGGTGCAGTTTGGCAGCCTTCCTCAAGCGGCAATGGTTTATTCGCCTGTGGATTATCCAAGAGACCATCCTCTCGCGGGACCTTGGCTTGATCTGTGGTGAACACGTCATCTCTTGGGCAGACCTCGTAGCTGCAGCACGCAACATCGAGGCGCGGTGTCGGGCTCTCGGCTGGAGTCCAAGCACCCTGTTTCTCCAGGCCCACGAAGTGGCAGTGCCCCTCGAGCATAACGTCCTAAGGCTCGCCGACTGGAGAGACTACTACCATAACAAGGCGACGACAGCAGCAGCTCCCGAGGCCTGGCGGTTCACCCTCGAGGACCTCGTCTACGACACCTGGATATTCGTCTCGACCGATCCCAGGGACAAGATCTACGGCATCCTCGGGTTGGTAGAGCCAGAAGTGCGCGCGGCGTGGGAAATCGACTACCAAAGCTCCGTCGAAGAAGTGTACGCCATCACCACCAGACGCATCATCGAACAGTCCCGATCTCTCAAGATTCTCTCGTGCGTGCAGGCCGCATCCAGGCGCAAGATTGCCATTTACCCATCCTGGGTGCCCGACTACAGCCTGCCCTACTTCAACATGATGTGTAACCACGGCGCCTTTGCCGCAGCCGGGACCCAACACCAAACCCCTCAGCTCGTACTGCCCTCGGACCCGTCGTCAGCAGCACATTCCGGATCCCCGTCGTTGTCGTCATGGTCCCGCCTACGGCTGCGAGCCCACGTCTTCGACACCATCGTCGAAACAGCCAACGAGAGAACAGAGTACGTCAACAGCGCCATGCTCCTCGAGCCCTCGTGGTTCGAGCTCGCGCTGCTCCTCAAGACCCCCTACCCGGCCACGGGACAGAGACGCAGCGAGGTCCTCTGGCGCACGCTCTGCGCCGACCAGGATGCCACTTCCACCACCAGCCCCGCGCCGGCGCGGTTCGGGGGGTTGTTCAAGGAGCTGATTTGCGCCATGGTGGTTGTGCGCGCCGAGCTGGAGGAGGAGGTGTCGCAGGAGCCGGACCCGCCCGAGGACTGTGCCACGTCCTTTGCCCAGGCGATGACGAGAGCAAAAGAGATTTGGGCCGACGTGGGCTGGGATCGACTCACCCCTGAACAGCTTCGGGAGAAGACGAACTCGCGGCCGAAGCTGCTGTGGAGGCCCGAGTTTGGATGGCTCGTGCATACGTTAATTAAATTACAGGCTCTGGTTTTGACCGAGCATGGTGGCGGCGAGGCGGATACGCCTAGCTGGGAGGAGTTGGAGCGGTTTTATGAGAACCAGACCTATGTGATGAGAGTGAAGAATGGAGAAAGCAAGTCGCTTGTGGACCCCAGCGATCCGGGGTTTACAAACTCGTTTTGCCGGCGCTATGGCAAGCGGAAGCTGTTTTACACGGCAAAGGGGCATCTTGGGTTGGGCCCTGCTTCGACTGGGGTGGGGGATATCGTGTGTATCTTGCCAGGGTCCGCCGGGCCCTTTGTGTTCCAGGAGGATCCGGATGGAGGTGTCAAGTCGGAAGACGGCCACGACGACAGCGAGGACGAAAGTCGAGGCAAGAGGCTGCGGCTGATAGGTGAAAGTTATGTCCACGGTATTATGTATGGCGAGGCCCTCGAATCGGAGGGCTTTGTTCTGGAAGAGATCGAGATCGTTTGAAATTTTTTTAAGGGAAGCCGCTATAGAGTTGGAGGATCTAGTTTATTTTCTTATCATTCATATGTTGCCTCCTATCGTCGCCAGGGACAGTAGTTGGTGGAAATAGCTTAACATATGCTACTTGTTTGAAGCCAGCCTTATCCCGGAATAGAGATCTTGGCTAGCTATTTTCTAGATTACGATCCCAAATCCTATCTACTAGCCATTGCACTGGGTACTGTTTTGCTGACAAGGATTCCGGCAGAAGCAGATACCAATCGTCCCGATCCCGAGGCGTGAGGTTGTTGGTCATTTTGACGGATTCCCAGTACTCAGGATAAAAGCCACTAGACTCCCAGTCAATAATGGCAACGACGCTCCAAGGCCCCCTCTCATCCTGGCGCACCATGATATTTGCCGGTCGGATATCCCCGTGTGTGAACACGACCTTTGCTGGGGATGCCGGCATCAGGGTGCGCAGGAATTGAGTGTACATGGGTGAGGCGGTCTTCGATCCAGCGAAGATGAAATCTTCAAACTCTTTGGCGTCCAGGATTGGCTCAGAATTGACGCGCACGGCTCGTCTCCCATCTTTGCAACCCTGGCCTTGTATTCCGCCAAGCAGGGTGTTGGGTGGATATGGAAGTGTCCTGAGTTCGTTGAGCAGCTTGTCGAGCTGGGCGCTGATGGCCCGTTTCTCAGGGTCGTTCAGTTGGGGCCACACTTTCTCCAAGTCAAGGCCTGGGATAAAGGACGTGAACAACAAGCCATATCGGCCGATCTGAACCACGCCGTGTAACCGCGGGGCAGGGAACTGCGGCAAGTGTTCTTGCAGATACGGGAGAGTGCAGTACTCGGTTGTGATATGCTTCTCGATGGTGACCTTTGCTGTGATGGTGTCGCTGATACGGAAGACCATACAAGAAGCAGCCCACGCGCTTTTGTAAAGGACCTCGCTCTCATCCAAGAGATCGATGACAGCTTCAGAGAGGTGCTCAAAGTCTCCAAGAAGAGCCAGTAGCTCAGGAGACAATTCGCGTACAATGGTAGTAGGATCGCCGCCGTGGAGCCTTGAGCGAATGTCATGGCTGGGGAGTGGTCGCGGGCCTTTGCTCGGCCGAATGTCTAGTGGGCCGAGTTTGAGTCAGTGTGCTAATTACACTGCGAATTGAGACTCCCACCTAATTCCTTGAACGACTTGAGCTGCTCGGGATACGTCGATGACAAAAGGTCGCTGAGATTGGCCTCGGGGTCCTTCCGCAGTGAGACCTCGAGCCCTCGCAACACCTTGATATTCCATCGAGCCGCTACCGTGGTGCGATTGGTCTTTACCACGCGATTTTTGGCCGGCTGGCTGACCGGTGCTGGCGTCTTCGATCCATCCATCTGAGCCTGAAGCCCTACGCCGGAAGCTGATTGCCGAGGGGGGACGAAAATGATGGTGTGTTGGGTGAGGAGTTTTGGCTTGTTTGGCCGCCGGCAGGCTGGGAGACAGAGGCGGTCTGGGCATTAACCCAAATTCTCAATACACTCACCCCAGCCGTGGGAATCCATCCCCCGATTGTGAATAGGTGCAAGGGTTGTTGGTAGTGGGTGCGTGCGAGGGCAGTAACAATATTACACGGTGTTGACGTCATCCCCTGCCGAGCTGTCCCCCTCGAAGAACATGGATGTAAACTGAATGTTCACCACCCTCACCTCCTTCTCCCGCCAGTTGCGCAGCACAACTTGAACCGCCGGTGCGGCAGCAGAGTTTTTGATAACATTGGGCCTCATAGAGCACACTATCAATCTCAAAGCCGAAAATGCCTCTAATTTCAGAAGCGGTCAAACAAGACCACGCCATCATCAAGAAGGCATTCCGCCGCCTCCGAAACGCCGACCCCGACAGCCGCAAGCCCGACGAGTTTGTGTGGGCTCTAGACCGCTATCTGATCGTGGAGGATCTGATTGTCTCTCCGGCTCTCGACAATCACATTGCGCGGGGCGGCGAGAGACACCGTCGACTCTCTGATGACTTTGAGAGCGTGAGTCATGCCAGCTTAATCCATTGTGATTCTTCATTAACAAGGCCGCAGATAAATGCAAAGTTGAGGCATATGCAACGGTTCAACCCTGCCGAGCCTAGCTTTGACTCCTCGCTCGGTGCTATCTGGGTTGACCTCGAGCCTCATATCAGGGAAGAGACAAGTGGCGATCTGTGCCTGCTAGAGGAGAGCCTGTCAAAGCCGGACTCGGAGGCGCTGGGAAAAAAGTACAACGACATCAAGGAGCTTTTACAACACCCATATGGCGAGAACGGCGTGCCCGATGCTCGAACCTTGTCGGCCATTCTCGAGATGCCTCGCCAAGAGCTGATGGTCAAGATGGGGGTTTCGGACAAGTGATAGATATGGACTGCCGCATATGCAGACTGCTTTCGTTATCGAAGCCTCCCTGGTCTCGAGCAAGACACAGGCGTAGGACGACTCGGGGTCGAAATTTGGATGCCAGAATTATCGTCAGCCTGAGAATCAAGAGGGACAAACCATCAAGTTTACAGGACTTGGCAAAGAACCACAATGTAATACCTGCCAGTTCCCGACCATCCTTTCCGTATGCCTAGGTCAGGAGATGATGATTGATGGTGGTCCGTATATTGGTGTGTCTGTGGTGTTGATGGTGCGCCGTCAGATGTTGGGTGCACTGGCTTGATGCACTGCGCCAATGCCACAACACGGCTCATATATAAGTCACTGTGCGCCCTGCGCTCTGCACATGCTACGGCATGTGACTGTGCTGTGCTATAGTCATCAGGCAGAGCAACACGTCGAGCGGGAGCCCCGCATTTTCTCCTTCCTTCACCCTTCAAACTTCCGAGTTCCTCATCAACCCACCTACAATCTAAAACGCAGTTTCGTACGAAGCTCTGAAATCCCTCTAGCTCGACGACTCTAGTCAAATCCACATTCTACGGTAATGATCGAACACGACACGGAGTCCCAAAAAAGCACAAACGATACACTTCTCGATACACCGACACATACCGGCACAACTGACACCGTACCTGGACCAGGACATGAAGGCCAGTTCTCGGTGGAGCAAGGGATGGAAAGTGTTCCTTGGCCCGGTCGGATATATATGATCAGACATCGGGCCTCAGATAAAGTTTTGGCGCGAGAGTATGGCGGTTTAGTGCTGAAGAGGACTACGGATCTGGCGACTTGCGGTTGGCGTTGGGCTTGCGTTGAGGATCACGAGGGGTGGCTTGGTTTCCGTGAAACAAGTTCGGGCGTCTACCTTGGACGTGATGATCGAGGGGGCTTTAAAGCCTTGGGGGTGGGAACTTTTCAACGTAAGAAGGTATCCAGATGGAGGCTATCAGCTTTTGTCGATCCATTGGTGGTGCCGGCGGCGTATGGCTGCCGACATGAGGACTCAAAGCGTCGTCGAAATCATAGGGTCTGGAGACGGGGGTGTTGAAGCTACGCTCTGGGATTTCGTGCAAGTCTCAAGCTAATCCTGACCGGCATGTCCTCCGTCTGCACGTCGTAGTAGCAATAGACACGAGAAGCTAGTTTATTCATTCCAGGCTCCAGTCAGATTACGGATCAACTAGTAAGGTAACGTATCTATAAGTTATTACGGAGGTGAAATGACAGTGTCAATAAAACTTGCGGTCTATACCGTTTATCAATAGCTATGTATCGCAGGTCACGCTCAAGGCAGGATCGGTATTAAACAACGCCTAGTAGCGACAACACGAAACTGCCGTCTGCCGAGGAAAGGAAGTAGATTTGCTGTTTACTAGTAACTAGCAGACTCGGTACCTACGCGGCAAATCAGACTGTCAGACATCCCCAGCAGTGGACACCGTGACACTAGGAAGCGCAGATCTACCCCACCGCTCCCCAAACAACCCCAATTGCCCTGAATGGCGTGACGCCATGAATGGCGCGAATCACACCCTGTCAATCCGAGGCCATGTTCTCCGCAACGGCCCTGGATGCTTTCTCATTTTGTCTGGGGAGACGAATAAACACACCATCTGCGAAGACGCGAGGAAACCTCCCCTCCAAGCTCTCAGGTAATAAGAAGGATTTATTATTCAGTACTAGTACTTCTCCCCAAAAGACTGACATCTGAATGTCACGTACGCCCTCACCATGACATCGAACCCGGATCACGGCGGTCCTCCCCGCTCAGGCTCATCAGGAGCCAACAATCTGGACTATGACCTGACCACGCCCATCAACCCTGACGGGGTCGGCTTACGGCAGAAGCTGTCGTCGTACGGCGACGCCCACTTCTCGCTGTTCATGCGCAAGCTCTTTATCAAGGCAATGGGTTACAGCGAGGATGCTCTCTCTCGACCCATCGTGGGCATCGTCAACACCTATTCTAGCTTCAACCCCTGCCACGCCAACATCCCGCAGCTTATCGACGCTGTGAAAAGGGGCGTCCAGTTGAGCGGTGGACTCGCCATTGACTTCCCGACCATCAGCCTACACGAGTCCTTCGCCGCGCCCACGAGCATGTACTTGCGGAACTTGATGAGCATGGATACGGAGGAAATGATCCAGGCACAACCAGTTGACTCTGTTGTCTTGATTGGTGGTGAGCACGTTAACCCCTGTGTTCTTGGTCCTCCACTAATTATCGTGTGACCCTCCCCAGGGTGTGACAAGACGACGCCAGCTCAGTTGATGGGCGGGATCTCGGCCAACAAGCCCATAATCCATCTTGTCACAGGGCCCATGATGCCTGGGAGCTTTCAGGGGGTGAGAGTTGGTGCTTGCACGGATTGCAGGAGCAACTGGGCCAAGTTCCGAGCTGGTGCTATGGACATTGAAGACATTTCTGGACTCAACGAGGAGCTGGCTCCTACTGTGCGTTGAGTTACTTCCGTTCACCCCCCCGATACATTAAGACTGCAGTCCTAACCGAATTCAGGCCGGCACCTGCGGCGTCATGGGTACAGCAAGCACCATGGCATGCCTCCTCGTCGCACTTGGCATGATGCCCATCCAAGCAGCCACCGCGCCCGCTGTATCCTCGGCCCGCTTGCGCATCTCGGAGTCAACAGGCACGCACGCAGTCCAACTAGCCAAGACCCGCCTCCAACCGCAGACCATTCTCACACGCGAGTCCTTCCTCAACGCCATCACCGTCCTCCAAGCCATCGGCGGCTCCACCAACGCCATCGTCCACCTCATGGCCATCGTCAACCGACACCCAACCCTCGCAGGCACCATCACCCCACACACCATCGACACCATCGGCCGCCAGACGCCGCTCCTAGTGGACCTCAAGCCCAGCGGCGAGAACTACATGACCGACTTCCACAACGCAGGCGGCATGGCCGCCCTTCTCCACGAGCTCAAACCACTCCTCCACCTCGACGCCCTCACCGTCACAGGACGCACCCTAGGCGCCGAACTCGCCGACATCCCCTTCCGCCCCTTACCCCCCCACTCCAACCTCGCCAACTGCATCCGCCCGCTCGCCAACCCCCTCTACCCCGCCTCAGCGCTGGTCATCTTCGAACGAGGGATCCTCGCCGGCACCACCGGCGGGGCGGCCGTCATCAAAGCGAGCGCGTCCAAGGACCGGCGGTTGCTGAAACATCGGGGGAAAGCGGTCATCTTCGACGGGTCGGCCGACCTGGCGGCGCGGATCGACGATCCTGATTTGGACGTGGATCGGGACAGCGTGCTGATTCTCCGCGGGATCGGGCCTGTCGGAAACCCGGGCATGCCCGAGGCCGGGTTGATTCCGATTCCGAAAAAGTTGGCGGAGCGGGGGGTCGTGGATATGCTCCGCATCTCGGACGGGCGGATGAGTGGCACGGCCGGGGGGACTATTGTGCTGCATGTGTCTCCCGAGGGGGCGGATCCGGGGTCGGTGTTGGGGGTGTTGAGGGATGGGGATGTCGTTGTGTGTGATGTGGTGGAGAGGATGTTGGATGTGGAGCTGGAAGAGACGGAAGTTTTGGAGAGGATCAATAAGCGGCGTCGGGAGATGGCGTCGGCCGGCGGGGAGTCACCGTGGGTGTCGCGTGAGGGCGTTAGGGGATATCGCGGCTTGTATATGCGCGAGGTGAATCAGGCCGAGCATGGAGCAGACTTTGGGTTTCTGACTGCTGCGGGCCCCGGGCGGACGCCTGGTGGTGGTAATATTACTCAGGGGCAGAACTAGATGTCCGGACGGCAGCAATTTGAAAGACGTTGATGAAGCCTACAAGAACTCGAAGGTGTTGACCACCTAGCCGAACAACCCTCCTAGCGAACTCAATCTTCCAACACACCTAGACCAAATTCCTCTAGTCCCCATTCAGCAAGCCTGTCCATTTCTGTCGATATGTTTGGTTGTAACATGATCTCCGTTGCTGTCCAGGAACTCGACGGTCAAGTGTTCGGGGGCATTTGGATCGGTTCCGCCAGTGTGCCATGTCTCCCCTCCTCTGTGCACCTGTTAATGGTGTCCCTAGTGTCGGTTTGCGAGTAGGCCTTTACAGCCTGCTCAGCAGATGGGGTTCTTTTGAGCTCGTTTGTAAACTCAATGTCGCTGACATCGGCTATCGGTGCCATCGTTATTCGGAAATATTGGTGCGTGCGAGGCAAGCAGGGTCAGGCAACGATAAGTTAAGGGGGGACCAAACTCGCGGCAAGAGTAAAGTCTGTACAGAGTTGGCGAGGCACTGCAGAGCACTGCAGAAGACAGAAAACACAAGGTGCGAATGTATCTCAGACAGCTGACGTTGATACGAGGTTCAATTCTCGCTCTTTATAATAACATCCCGCACAAGGGAAACTAACCTGGATGAGTCCCGTTTCGTGACTGTCGTTGCCTGTTCGACATTTCACAGCTCTAGCCGCCATAGGTTGCGGCTGAAGGATGTCATAACGGCCGGCGCGTATTGGTAGGCGGACATGTCTCAATGTGACCGCGGCAAAGAAGACGCGCTCAAGAAAACCAATGAGAAGAGATGGTGCTCCTAGATTTGCTTTGGGGCTTATTTTAGCGCATCTCCACAGTCTCTGTTGCGAGACTACCGCGGGGATTAGCTCCCACTGTCCCAAAACCCCAAATCTCGCTACGATG